>PNEQ01000671.1:77998-148025 GCA_003012365.1 Medauroidea extradentata | reverse complement strand
TTGTGTAGTCATGTTTAGGTTCATTTTGGTTAAAATTATTAATAAATTTCACATCTGAATTCTATACTAAATGGTTGTTAAACGTAAGTTTTTTAGTACGTCACTTCCAGTAGAGTCAACACAACACCTTTACGTATATATATGAAAGTTTATTTTACTCCACACGTAAAAGTGAAAATAAGCAGTGAAATGTAATATAATTTAGTATACTACATTATCTACAAATATCTCAAACGTCATGTTCGGTACTGTTTTCTGCATTAACTTCGCAGTTGAATGGTTAGGCGCACTATTCACAAGAGGTGTAATATTATTAGCAACAGGTAATACTTTATTAACCTGATTAGTGTGCACAATGGATAGGCCTTACAGAAAATCATACCCAAATCTTTTGCTGTAAATTCAGATTATTACATTCAATAGAAAAGAGAATACTTTACGATTTTTAAAATATGATTTTCTTTATGCTGACGGTGTTCCTCTTGTGAGTGTATTTTCAATTCGCAAATGAAATTTCGTTTATAAGAATGGAATAAATTAAACGATTACTCAAAAAGTTTGATTCAATCCTAATGTGTTCAGTAAGAGAGATACTTGGAAGAGCTACCTTGAGACCGAAGAGAAAATAAGTTGATTTAATTTTGTTAATAATTATGAAGTTGTCATTTGGATAAATGTGAAATAAACTCTATCGTCATATTTGACGAGGCACTTTTAGACAAAATATAATTCGCGAAAATATTATGAGAGGAAAACAAAAAATTATTATGTATTTTATCTAGCTCAGTCTTATTACAAAGTGCCGTAACAAATTTTGATAGACAATGATAATTGTTACTTTTTTTATTCAAGATGATAAAAATTTCGAACTAATTTTTAATGATTTTGTTGGTGGATATAATTATGGTTAATGAAAATGTTAAGAAGTTTGATTTAAGAGTCGGGATGAAGATTACGACGTCATCGCATTATATATCAGTAGGAAATTAAATTAGGTAAAATATAAATATTGGAATCAAATAAGTCATTTTATTTTGAAATTTTCTATTAAAAGTACCCACTCTCTTCCATTTGCAACTACAACTTTCTGCGTATCGCAAGCATATTCCTGTCCAAGCTCGACTCGTCTTCGTTTACAGAAGCAGCTCATTAATTTGGCATTACGACACATCAACAGTCAGAGTAGAGAAAAATCAAGTTGGATATTTTGAGGAAAAACCTGTGCGAAACTAACTCAAACTCTCTTTGGGTAAATTTCAGTGGCCACTCGAAACCCGACAGAAAATATTGTTCGTATTTTTCCAATCATGTGTGTTATTGAATGGTGAATACATAGTACAGAATAAAAACAAGATATATTAGAATATATATCTACAATGCCAGTATTGTGACGTTGACATATTTCACTCATAGTCAAATGGTTGTTTAGATAATGGTTAGTATGTGCGAGAAAGTATTTTAATAATTAATCTTATTTTCATTTTTTTTTCATTGATTTGTTGCGATACATAAAAGTGTCTTGTTCCAATTTGAATTGCTAGTGAGTGGTATAAAGCAATCTGAATGCATCCGCGGGCGCGCAGCGAACAGGAGAAACAAGCGATATTACGTTACTGCCCATCGGCTGGGAAGCCTGCTGCAACACGGAAGCACTATATATGTTGATTTGCATTCGTTCTACATCACAACATTCAATCGCGAGATTAGGGGTTCGATAATCGATTAACTAAAACAAGTGCAGTTGAATGATGTTTGGGCCACAGTGTTTAAAATTTTCAGGGGTGTAATTATTCGTCCCTCAAGTATTATTTATAAAAATTTATTTTCTTCATAAGTTCAAATTTACTTAAACTAGAATTAGTCATAATCATATTCACCGTTATAAAAATAAATTCTGTGCTTTCTGTAAATGAGGAATCAGCTGCACGTTTTTTATTATTATTTAAATAAGTTTGGATATTTAGAACACAGTCTTCTATTGCCGTGATTAAGAAAACAGTCCAAATTCACTTTCATACATAGATAAAAAAAAGTTCTAAACATCTTATCGTTTCGAGAATATCATAACACTTCTTCAGTAGATGAAAAAAAAGTAAAGTTCGTAAACGATGATGCGGTGTTACGATGGTAGTTTTGATATTTTTTCAACCACAAAATTAATTAAAATTATTTAAAATGGAATTATATGTGCAAATAATTTTGTTACAAAGGAGGCTGAAAGGCAAATATTAAATTTTCTTATGATACGAAATTTCCTGATAATTGGTTCTTACACACATTGTCAGCGTAGAAATGGAAGATTATGTTATATATATATATATATATATATATATATTGTCCATATAAATTATTTCACCATGGCCCTGAAGTAGTTCATGCTAATTTTCCAAATCAACAAAATTGTTTTGTAGGAATTGTGTCAATAAGTAAGAACATTGGCATAATGATAGAAAAAATACTCCTTTCATTAAAATAGTAATGCATTAGGTCTTCGGCTTTCAAACGTTATAATGAAATCGTGTATTATTTTAGTCATAATGATGTCCTCAATTTACAACCAAGAAGTCTTCAGAAACGTTCTAAATTTCCATTGACATCGGCCGTCTCTACAAAAATGATTTTAATTTAAATTAATGAAGTGATTTTTTAAAAGCAAATATATAAAAACATTTTAATTACTGGAAAATATACGTATATTTATTACGATAAAAATGTTTGGATAAAAATTAGGAATACGACAAAATAATCAGCATGCCATTACTGTTAACAAAATGGTAGAATTTTTCTGCCGTCTGATTTCAATAATTTTATTATGGCACTTAGGTATGTTCGTCAATAGTGGAATGTGTATAGTACAATGCCTTAGCTATAAACTCTTATTAACGGATATCCGAAAAAAGTTTCTTCATTTGTAATAAGTGAAACTTATAAATTAAATTAAATTTTTAAAATTATTATTCAGGAAAAACATAGTTTATGATGAATTGGTGTATTATGCCTAAATAGAGAAATTAAGTTTTAAAATGAAGGAAAATGGTCTAATTAGAAAAAAAATTCTCATTTATGAAATGTAATAGTCATATATTAGATATACAAATGCAGTACTGTATTACTTCACAAATGAAACTTTATGAATTTACAGAAGACACTGGCTAGAGTTACTAAAATTAACATTTCCTTCTTCAGTGTGAAATGCGAATCATACAGAAAATTTGTAAATTAAACAAAAGCTTGATTTAGAAAACGCAAATCTGTAATCTATTTTTAAATATTTTGTTTAAGTTAACAACTTCTTTTACTGATAAAAATGTAGTTAAATTCTAGACACCAATAACTAGTGTATGTACAATGGTAAACAAATTTGTATGATTATTAATGGAGGAAACAAACGTTGCTTTAGTTCAGAAGGTATTACAAAAATTTTAGACTACAAGGATAGTAGTGATGGTAAAAAAACATATAGATGATGAAGATAAAGCAAAAATTATTGGAGATTTTTCGAAACCCAGTGTTTAGCCGGATTTAAAAATAAATGAAAAATACTCAACGCTAGCTCAGCAGTGTTAATAAACTTCAACCAATTATAACACTATAAATTGCAAATTTTTATTTCATTTCATAAAATATATCTTTTATCAACAGCAGAGTTATGAGAGTTATCAAAATCAACCATTAAACGTAAAGTTTATTGCCTTTGGTGTTAAATTTTTAACAAAATATTTATTAAGATACTTAGTTTTCGTAATTTCTTGTTCATAAAAAATGACTTTGTTACCTCATCATTGTTAACTCTTAGCTTGTAAATAGGCACTTCATGATTTAAAATTTTAAAAATTGTAAACAATTATGTTGATGAATTAGTAGTATAACCATTCGAAAAATTGCTTGGGTCTTCTAATTCGACCATTACCGCCAAAACTATATATTTAGCTTAATAAACATGTCTGTGAATATAGCTCATTCTAGTGTCTTAAAAATTCTACATTTTTCTTCTTGACTTCAACGAGATTCATTTTGACATAGCGCTGTTATTTGTGATAGTTTCAATGGCCCCTCGAAATCCGACAGAAAAAAATTATTCGTATTTTTTCAGTCATTTGTAATATTGAAATGTGAATACATAGTACAAAATATTTACAAGATATCTTAGTATGTATCTACAACGCAATTATTGTGACGTTTACATATTTCACTCGTGGTCAAAAGGTTTTTTAGAAAATGTTTAGTATGTGCAAGAAAGTACTTTAATAATTAAGGTTATTATTATTATTTGACAATGTGTTATAATACATATATTAATTTACAATTATCATTCAAAGCAACGTTATTGTACATTTTACTATTGATAAGTATGTTTTACAATACTGGATGTTAGTTCTCTATACGCAGAACAATTATTTATGTTATATTTTTGCACATTCACATTTAATGGCTTGTTATAAAATCCAGTGTCATCATCACTTTGTAAGTTATTTGATTTCATTTCCTTGAAATATTGTCGTAAGTACGTACCATAGGTAGAGACACTGGAAAACCGCGAAAATGTTTAAAATAGTCTCCAATAAACTGTATTATATAACAGTGACACGTGTGAACAGTTTTGGGACAAATCACACACGCTGTGTCCAAGCTGTACAGTTCTAACTGGACCTGTTGTAGAGAGAGAAATTGCTACAAATAAACCATTACCAATGTTGATACAAAACATTGTTATATATATCATATTGGAGCCTAGCAAACAGTCAACTATTCCCGCGATTTTCCAGTGTCTCTAATCATAGGTTGTGCAATTTTAAATAGGTACAGAAACTGGGTACTATTTGTACGCTTCAAATTGTTAGAATTCAACTTGGGGGGGGGGGGGTGTTTGCATTGCTATAAATCCTTTGAAAATTATTTCTTGCCGATATAAATAATTTAATTATTTTTTCTTCTCTTACACTCAAAATTTATGTATTTATTTGAAATATATATCAAACATAAACTTTTCTGAACTTATTATCGGTTTTTCTTGTATTTTAAATTTTTACATTATTACTTTTAATAGTTTCTTGCTCTATATTACCGTGTTTTCCGTTCAATCACCACGAATTATTTAGTAGTCTTCGTTAATTTACTATTATTCATATGGTTATGGTCAATTAATCATTATAGCTAGATATTTTTCTCATATGAAACTATAAAAACTCATACTTTTTACATCAAAAGATGAACTGTAATCAGTTTATTTAAGTAACTAAGTCACAGTTATACATAGTTAAATCATCATCAATTAAATGCATATCAGGAATAACTTTTTTTGTGCAGCCAGTATCAAACTTAATTATTTTATTAACATTTCAATCCACGAAAAAAAAAAATTGAAGAAAATGTTATTATTAACGAGGCCAGGATTAGTATTTTGTCTGTCCCACTTCGTTGCTACACAAAATACAGATGTAATGTTTTTTTTTTTTTTTTCTAGTTTCCTTGGTCGTTCATGTTCATAAGTATTTCACAGTTCATCAAAATTGATTGGTTTAAAATATGTAATTAATCAGTGACTTATCAAAAAAATCATATTTTGTTAGTGTCTTTGTTGACTTTAGTGTCAAATTTGCGACTTTAATACGACCTTAATCCATTGTATAAACAAAAACTTTGCTTAATTGAATTAGCAAGCAGAAACAGTGGTATTGTGTTTGTATCTACAAATGTTTTAACCTATAACATTTTTCTTTATCAAAATAATTTCTATTGACAATGTATATTTCATCTTTGGTTTCAGGTAAATCATATTTTTCTTGGAACTTAAAAAAATTTAATTTTTTGTATAAACTAATATTTTGTACAGCAGAATCAACACCTGGTACTATATTTTGATAATATTTCTCATTTTAAAGCAAAAGTTTCAACATTTTTATACAGCTTTTATTTAAAGACTCAGTTATGCTTCCCCAAATATATCCGTAATTTCATAACAAATTAAATCATTAGTCCGGTTTCTGCCAAAAAATCAAATGTTTATTTAAACATGTATTTTAAAAAATTAAATCGAAATTTTAAACTTGATTAATATAGTAAACGCATTTCTAGTTTTGAAGTAATTAATTAAGTTAGTAGAAATATGTCCTTCAAATTATTACAGCAACAAACAATAGATGTGTTATTTGAAATAGAAAAAATGTTTCGATTCTATGATTTGATGATATATCGGAATTAACGATAGCACTTAAGTTTTTTAATTATATTTGGTAATTCGTCATTTATATAAACACTATTTAAATGCTGTATTTATATTCTTTTCACAAATTTTCCAATATCAGCATTAAATAATAAGTTATCAGCATAACTAATAAACCTACTTTCCTTAAAAAGGGTGCAAATTACTCTGAAAGTGAAAATATTTTACGTACGTTTAGGGATATTAAGTGATGATATTGATTTAGACATGTGATATACAAGATATATAAAATATAAGTCACCTTACTAAGTAATGGTACCCAGTTTGATATAATTGGGAAAAAAATTTTCTGAAGTGCCTTTGTATCGATATGTTGAAAAATAGCCAACGTTTGTAAAATATTACAAAAGTATAAACGAGATACGCAAAAGTCAAGTCATCTAGGTACGTAGTAAATGCACCAAGTGTGATGAAATTCCTGATAGTATTTAATCAGATAAGTCGTATTATGCAAAAAGTGTACAAATTACTACAATCATGAATTTATAAACGCTGAATAAATGAAATACAAAAAAAGTCGATACCGCTTTGTATGAAATACATGTGTACCAAGTTAAATAAAATACTGAAAAATGTTTCCTAAGAGATTGGATTCTATGCTAAACGACATTTAAATTGCGACCATTATTGAAATAATTATGAATAAAATATGAACGAAATACGCAAAAGTAAAGTCAGCTTTGTATCTAGTATATGTGTACCAAAATTGGAGAATTCTATAAAAAACCTAAGATAAAATACATAAAAATGACTGTCATTTCGAAAATATGAACACTGGATAGAAAATACACAAAAGTCAAGTCAGCTTTATACATAGTATGTGTTTACCAAGCGTGGAGAAATTCTGAAAAGGTGTTTCGTAAACAGGGGCGTCATTTCAGGATTTTCTAGGGGGGGGGGGCAAGATTTTGTTTTCTGGCGACAGTGACCTTGTTGCATCTTTTTTTATTAATTAAGCATGTATAAATTAGATACTTTAATAATTAAACTTCAGTTTTATGTACTTAAGTTAGCATTATTTACGTTAAAAAATACAAAAAATATATTTATACACATAAAATTATAAATCCAGGGGGGTGGGCATTTGCCCCCCCCCCTGTAGACCCAAATGACGCCCCTGTTCGTAAGATGTAAAATAATTTCCTAAAATTATAAAAATGTCCGTCTTTTAAAAAATTTGAACCCAGGACGAACGAAATACAAAAAGGTGAAGACAGCTTTGCATGCAGTATATGTGTACCAAGTTTGATGAAATTGTGCTAAAAATATAAAAATTGCCGTCATTTTGTCAATACAAACACAGGATGAACTAAATACACAATATTCAAGTCAGCTTTGTATGTAATACATGTGTACCAAGTTTGGTGAAATTCTAAAAAAGTTTTTCCTAAGGTATGTTACATTAAAAATAAAAATGTTCGCCATTTCGAAAATATGCGCACAGGATAAACGAAGTACACAAATGGCAAGTCAACTTTGTTTCTAGTACATGTGTACCAAGTTTGATAAAATTCTACAAAATATTTTCTAATATATAAAAGACTATGCTAAAAATATAAAAATGGCCACCATTCCATTTTAAAAATATGCAGTTAGTATTAACGAAATACACAAAAGTCAAGTCAACTTTGTTTGTTTTATATGTGTACCAAGTTTTATGAGATTCTCAAGGAGCATATAAAGGACAGAGTTGGCACTCTCAGGTTAAGCCTCGCGTCTTATTTTCTGGGCTGTTTTTGTCTCACTAACGACCAAATGTTGCCAACCACGCAGGTCGAAATCTTGCAAGGAATCACCTGCATAATTTATTATTAATTTTTTAAGTATTAGCATAAAATACGCTATTTTATGCTTTCTCCTGTGTATATAATTACGTATTTCCTTTATTTATGAGTAGTTACAGAAAATTTATTTTTCAAAAGGATTTAGTTTTGTCCCTACAAATTACCGCTATCAACAACGTCATGTTGTTATTTTAAAAATTATATAATGCATGATTTGAACATGTCTTGGGATATGTTCGTGTATATAAAAGTATTTTTACGTAATTTATTTGTACGCATCAAAAGCGGCATGAGTTTGTAAAATAATGTTGTGGGAAATGTTGTGGTTAGGGTACTCGCAATAAGGCACTCAACATTTTATTACACACATTATTCGTAGTATAAATCTAATACTGCACACACAAAAAGCAATCAGTGACACTCTAAATATTTAAAACGATAAAAACTCTGCTTCAAATAACGTGTTTTAAGACAATTAAAACCTAGAAAACACAGCATGTCACACTGCCGCTACGTGGTAACGGACAAATATTATAGAATCGAAACGACCAGGCTCACAAACTGCATGAGCCAAATGTTTTATCGTATTAAATGTTTAAACGGAAACTGTTTGCTGTCTTATAACACTTATAATTTAGTCTTATATGTGTACAACTAACACAATCGTGAACATGAATTGTGAAAATATTACCAAAAAAATGTTTGCAATCCATTTCGTAGTATTTTTGGAGCCATCATAAAGGTGGTAACAAGCAATCGTTAGTGCTCAATAAGGAGGTCGTAGGCCCTATCTAGTGTCAGACCCTGGAGATCCTGAAAAAAAAAAAAAAAGAGTTCCTAAGATGTGTGATGTTATACTAAAAATATATATAATTGGCCTCCGTTTTTAAAATTCGAACACAAGAGGAACTAAGTACGGGATATAAACCGTCGTAACGCTGTTTTAAAGTCTTCAGAAGGGAGGGAGCTGACCAAATGTAGATGTATTTATTGCCTTTGTGACCAAACAGACAGAACCCCCTATGAAACGTCTCACAGTCGTTTCGGTTCTGGTCGCACCAGTCTTCAGTAACAATCAGCATCTGTATTGAGACATGCTCGTGCTGGTCGAACCCCAGCTGTGGTTAGGTCACCCATTTGTTTTGTATAGTCACTCATGTCAGCCTTACATATGTTACCACGCGCGCATTTTGTCGGATTTTACATATCCAGAAATAGTGGCGCAGTGATATGTCAGCATCTATGATCCAGCATACAGAAGACAAATGTGTTCAGCTGTGAATATGAGTGTTGCAAGGAGCTGCTTGGGTGGTGAAATGAGTTGGTGCTTGTTTTCATAGTTTAACTCAGAATAATGTAGACGTCCACCTACACGCAAGCACTCACTTGAATCCTTGAATATAATTAAGTCCCTCCCTTATAACAAACTGCGTCAGAAATCACCTCCTGGCCTTTTTACAAAATCCGTAAGTATAGATTTAAATTAACCAAATTAAATTAATAAGCTAAATTAACATAAAAATGATTGCAACGTGCAACTGGTAGTTTGGAAATGGACGATTTGAAAAGAGTCGGAGCTTCAGTCGGGTGTGGGATACAATTCCTATCTCCATGGATACCGCAGCCGAACATAACCTTTATTTAGCTGTTTGGCTTCACATGTCCCGGATGAGAAGTACGTCAAGAAAATTGATTATTTGTTTGGAATTTGCCGTTTTTTCAGGTAAACATTAATCTTGTGTATTTGTGTATCTTAACCATGAAATTGAAACTAATATTTTTTACCCTTGCGTGCAAATCTATGAATGCGCAACATTTTTGCTTTCTGTAATTACCATTTAGCAAATCAGCATGTTTGTGAACAAGCTTTGTTTCCCACAGTATTTCCCCTGTGGTTTGGCGTTAGGGGGCGTGTACTTCAAGTCCTCCATTGTTAGGCTGGAAACTGTTGCATGAATCGACGACGCGCAGTGATGCATTTGACAACATTTCTCCAAACGCAAGATGCATGTCCGCCAGGTGTTCACAACAGCGTATGCACTGTAGGGAACTGTCTGCTGTGTAAACTAGCAGCGCCATGTTATCAGTAGAGACCGGAAAAATTCGCTGGTTCACTGACCTGTATGCTAGCTTCGCGTTTTCTTTCGACCCCAAGCTAGAATTCCAACAACTGTAAGTTCGTGCCACTTTCGCAGTTGGTCCGTGACTTATTTCACACTTCCTGGAAGTCTCTTAGCCAATAGTTCAGAAGCAACTAAATGCAGACCCATATCACTGCGTCATCGAGCAGCCAGTGAGCAGATATTGTCTGCTTGAATACACACATGTTCTTGGAGGCTAGCCTAGACATCAGTGAAACAGCGAATTTTTCCGGTCTCTAGTAATACCGCATTTTCCCGAAGTAAAGTAGCAGTCATCCGCAGGCCATCCTTTAGAGGCCGTGATACATAATTCAACGCTAAAAGGAAAAATCTATAACTGTAGGTTTCTTGAAGCCAATTTGCGAAAATCTAACAATAGCAATTCTAGACAATAGTTTCAGCCAACGTTTTAAACAAAATTGTTTCCACTGTTACGAACTTCTGAGGTGCAATCTCTGACGCCGGAACTTCTTGCTTTTAACTGCGGCGCAAGAGATCATGCGTAACGAATTAGTAATTCTGGATAAATATTTATTCACAAAGTTGACAAATACAATTATCTAGGATTATCATTGAGAATTTTATCCATATTGGCTTCGAAAGAAGCGTAGAAATCAATTGATGATTTCAGTAGTTATTTATCTACCTCGCACTCTTAAGGACATTCCAGAAAGGAAAAATCAAATTTTATGTTTATATTAAGTAGTGCAACTTTTGTAGACGTTACTTGGAGGTATATTATCCTATTACAAAAAAATAAGCTGAGCCAGTTTTCCCGTAATGGCATTTCAAAGTTAACAGTTTGCATGTTTTTACTTCATACACCTCCGAAAACCATTTACTTCATACACCTCCGACAACCAATTAACATATTGAAACTAAATAATTCACAGCGAAAGTACATGTCACGTGGTAGAGCTTTAAGTATATAAAAACAATATACAATGTATTTTTGCATTTAAAACAAAATTTTCTAAAAGTAGCAAAAAAATTCAACATTTCCGAAATATTTTCGAAATTCAAAACATTGTTTAAATGTTTTTCCATTTACGTAAAGCCCTACTAACCAGTTACATGTACCTTCACTGTGAATTATTTACTTGCATTATATTGAGTGGTTTTCGCGAGGGGAGTGGGGGAGTGTATGAATTTAAATCGTGCAAATTTTGACTTTGAAATACCATTACGGGAAAACTGTCTGACCTAATTTTTTTGTAAGGAGATAATGTACTCCCAAATAACGTTTTTAAAATTAGCACTGTTTCATACAAATATAAAATTATGATTTATTTCCCTCGGAAACGCCCTTAAGGTAGCCGCCTGCCCAGGCCGAAGAGTAGTGCGTAGAGCTTCGGCCGTTACAAGATTATTCGAAAACTGCTCAGCGTACCTAGTTATGTCTGCTTAGGAAAAGCATTCAAACAACTTTACACGCGTGTATACCCATTTCTGTTCCTTCATGTATCTCTAAAGTTTGTTTTTAAGGTGCTGAAAAATGGCGGGAAATGGGTGTGTTTGTGGTCCCCTTCAGATATAAAAATCTTGTCGCAGAATCTTTTGTAATGTATAGACGTGTACAGTACTTTTTATACGCCACATTACGTCATAAAATGATAGAGTCAGTTCTGAATGTCTCATAGAAGCGAGTTGTCGGCGATAAGATTGTACGCCGGTTCAGTGACTTGCACCTGGTTGTTAGGAGGAGACGTAATGCGCGTGCTTTGTCAACATAACAGCTTCCGAATTTCTAGGCCTCGAACGCGCAAATTACGTGTACCTAGGCAGCCACCTTAAGAGGCCTCGTAAGTAAAGTTTGCTTTAGAACAGGAGCATTTACCAGATAGTATAGTCTGTCTTACATAATAATTGCCATTTTTGACAGTTCTGGATTCTTGTCATGTGTACAAATTTGTATAAAAAATTACTTTTCAATTTTATGTACTGCACAGTTTGAAAATCAGCTGAATGTGATTGTGCAAAAAATCACTTGCAGCGGAGGAAAACACTACTTATTCCGTGGCAACGGCTGTAAAAAGAAATGTCAACATCCCCGTCAAAAAGTGGAATTCTTCCGTGAGTTGGGGGTCGCGGTGGCCGAATGGTCAGACCGTTCGCCTCCCGCCAAGGTGATCCGGGTTCGATTCCCGGTGGGGTCGGTCCCCGGATTTTTTGAATGTGGGAATCGTGCCGGACGGTGACGCTGGTCGGCGGGTTTTCTCGGGGATCTCCCGTTTCCTCCTCCCCTTCATTCCGGCACTGCTCCATACTCACATCATGTCATCCCCCACCAGCGCTGAAAACCTCTGACCAAAATCTCTCACTCCCTCACTTCCGTGAGATGGACTATGTGTTGACCCAACATGCATAACAGCGGTACAAGCTGCCTGCGTACCAGGCGATCAGTAATTTGTTTTCCAACTAAACACGTGACGGTCAAGATTAGCTAAGACTTCAGAGGTGTATATATCATATTGATATTTGTTACCTGATTACTCACGTCACATCAATTTGCTGCGAGCTGAGCTTTACAAAGTTCAAAAATGATGTGAAGATGTCAAACCTGATTTACGTAGAAGACGTTATACAAGCCTTAACGTCGTTTTGTGAGTTATTTGACTTTTATTCGTTTGCCAGTTTGCTTCTTTGTTTAGTTATTTGCTAGTATTTTTTCAATGGTTGTACAATCTCAGATTATTATACAATAACAGCTGTTCATATACACGATGTTTCTTAAATATACGTACTTACTCCGCAGGCGTATTCCTCACGAAAAATATAACGAAAACATATAAATGCATTCCAAGGGCGTTACACCTCTTAAAAATACAACCAGTCAATTGCACATTTTGCAAAAGTGTGTAAAAACAACTGTAAGACTACTGGTTAATGATTATTGATACAGTTTAACATGCTGTGTGATATTTTAACATTAACAAAAATTCCCTTCCGTGGACAATTGGGGCTTGCAACCCTTATGATGCTAAATAATTTTATGTACTGGTAGTTTATTGATATTTAATTGCATATTAATAAGAATCACGTAAAAATAAGCATAAAAATGTGTATCGTCTTGGCTATAATCACAATCATAGTCGCAGAATAAACGCTGAAGTTACATAACCAGCATATACCACGATCTGGATTGTATGCAACACGCAGTTTAGTAAAAAAAAATATTTTTTTTGTTAAAATTAAACGTAGAAATGAATCCATTTCTTCGCTTACCAGAGTCTTGCTGTTATATTTCACATACGTTTTGCAAAATGTGCAATTATTTGGTTATACTTCAAAGAAGCGTAACGCCCTGTGGTAAGTCATAAATATATTATATAAATATTATATTATGTCTTATTTTTTCGTGATACGTACGCCTGCGGAGTATGTCCGTCTATTTAAAAAATATTCTGTATGCACACTATATATACAGGTTGTTTACAAAAACACTGACAATCTCTGGCAGATGAGCCATCATTTACTGTATTTTCCCACAATCTTAAAAAGGCCTGACGTAAAATGACAGTTGTCAGAATATACAGAAAACCTTGGTTGATACCTTCAGCCATTATAGAAATAAAAAGGGATGGCCATCCTTTAACTGCATGCAATATTTGTACCGCCAGGATGTTTGAACATATTCGGTGAAGTACTGAGTAATGTGACCCATTAATAAAAATTGACTTCTCATATCAATGGTCTAGGAACCATTGTTTTTGTTGACATGTACCGGAATCTCTGGCACTGCCATACACATGCCGCTGAATTAAATGGGTTCGAGGTGGAATTTTAGCCTGAAGCGTAGGGAAGGTAAAAAAAAACATTTACACATCATAACTGACTTATGAAATTACGTAACTGATTTGTGAAATATTGAAACATTCGTGAGTTTATTAACACACATGTCATTGCAACATTCCAGTAGTGTCACAGAATACAGCAACTGTTTAACTGTCTTGCTATGAGTATTGCACCGACGAGACGTATATCTAATTTTACGTGTTCGAGCCATTATTTAGCTGCAAAACACACATATAGCTTCAGCTGCAGCGATAAAGTGTCAGGAACATAGTGCTAGTTAATGTTAAAGGTATGGTACATTGTGATTTTGGTGGATATTATCGTCTTATGTGCGACACAATGGAATAAAATAAACACGAATGTACGAAGTATCGCTTTCCCGCTAGACTCTGTATCACCACGCGTACAGTCACGTATGTTTTACACGAAAACTATCCGTCCTTTGCAATCGTTACAAGAGAATCGTTTATATTACATAGGTTATATTACTTAATAATTTACCTTCAAGTGATAGAATATCCTGGGGCGGTACAAATGTTGTACGTAACTCAAGGGTGGTAACCCCTTTTATTTTCGTAAGGGTGGAGGGTATCAATCTAAGTTTGCTGTGGGTTTGTCGGTCGCATTAACATACAGTATTATTCTGAGTGTTATCAGTTTATTTCGATAAGTTTCTAATTTGTAGGGATATTACTTATTTTAAAAAATTTGATAATCAAACGCTTATTACTCCTTCAATGTTACGTTTACGTAAAAAATGCCTTGTACATTTTATTCTTTAGTTTTCACATGGAATCATCTGCAGGACCTGTGCGTGGAGGTACATTATTCATATCGTATAAGAATATAACATGTATTTAATTATACTAAATAATTGTTACTCTCATGCGCTTTAAAAATATTTTCCTTTCTATTTTTGCCTCACATTAGCATGGTAGCACCAAACAAACATTTCGCAAAGTTTGTGGTACATTTTATCCAGTATTATGCTGAAATGTGTTATCTGACACAATAGTTATCACCAATAGCGTCAGCCGTCCTTTTCGATAAACTTTTACTAATATGGCTTATTTTCGGTGCAAGATGTTCAATCTTATATTTAGCAACGCAATTTTTTCTTTTCTTACTATCACTTTAAGCTACATACTTCACATTATGTGGATATACGATATATCTTGGCCTATTCCTTTCGTATACTAATATTTTGTCTCAAGTAAAAACCTAAATCTTCTCTATATATCCATTACTAATTTTTTATAACTTTTAGAGAACCTGGCTATCAAATTTAACTAACAATAACAGTTTTTATTTGTTAAAACCAAACATAGCTAGTTAAGCCCTGGTAAAATCACCTGCTATATTTGTTTACAAATGTGAATAACTATAATGAAACATGTCTAAACATGATCAAATACCAACTTGTTATCTAATATGGTCAAAAATGGCAATACAAATTAATAAACGTGAACAAAGATGGCTAAATAAAAGCAGTCATTAACAAGGAAACAAAAAAATTCGTAATGTATACTCCTAGTTGACAGAATGGGATGAACACAATAAAATGAAAACAAAATCAACCAGAAGCAATTTTTTTTATTGTGCAAAATCGAATGAATTTTATAAAATGTAGAGACCTATCTCCATAATACTGGGCAGATTAAGAAATTGCTCTGTGTGAAATTTTCAATGAGGCGTATTCTCTCGCAGATGTAGTAATCTTCCTTGCAGGATTTCTGGATTTCTAACACAGCAAAAATACGACGTCTTATTGATCACCAACTGAATGACATCATTGATAAAACGCTTAAATTATACCGTAATTATAACTGAAATACTGAATTGTTAGCGTTTTTTAAACCAATATTTTCGTATGCATTCTTGTTGTCATGTCATAATCAACAATAGTGTGAGTTGAATACTGGCGTGCTTATTTACTTCCAGGAGCTCATGTTTATCGCCGGGGGGCCGTTATAGTCCAGAAGCAGAGATGCAGCGCCCATTCAAACTCTCCGTCATTGTTTTTGAAGAGTTGAATAGGGAAAAACGCGCGTCGCTGTCACATTGCTGCGGCAGCAGGAGGATCGTCAATTTGGCAAGGGATCTCAGGAACTGCAGTATTTCATCGCCCGCCACGCTGCTTCCATTGTATGCCTCTCTCACACTCCGGGCGAGGCGCGTTATTGCGAGCATCGTCCCTCCATTGTCTTCCAGATCGCAGCGTTGCTCTCGTCTTCCGGTGATGGTCTACCCCGTGGTGTCTACCCTGTAGTGTCTACCACGTAGTGTCTACCCCTCCCGTTCCGCTCTCTTCACCCTCCGCCGGACACAATCACCTTCCCGGTTACCCTACGTCCTTCGTAGCGTGTGGTCTCCACGCGATTATATTAAGGTCGTTCCACAGGGAATAAAATCATAATTTCATATTTATAAAAAAACAATGTTTATTTTGTATACGTTACTTGGGAGCACATAATTTTCTAACAAAAAAAAATTGCTGAACCAGTTTTCCCATAACGACATTTCAAAGTTCAAACACCACCCGAAAACCGATCAACATAATTAAACGAAATAATCCACAATAAAAGTGCATGTCACTGGCTATGGCTGTACTGAACGTATATAAAAACCCATCCAAACAATGTTACGTATTTTTAAAATAATGTCTGAAACTTGGAAGCTTTTTTGCTACATTTAGAATTTGTTTTTAAATACAAAATATTTTGTATTGGGATTCTATTTTTGCTGTTTTTGCGAGTTAATTTTTTTTTTTAAATCCTGAAATGGAGCAGATATCACAAAACGGTTACATACAAATGTTGGAAATTATTTGAACTATGTAACCTAATTTTTTTTCAAAACATACATTTATGTAATTCTGGCTAGTTAACGACTTAATTAAATATTTTTTTAAGTTAATAATTAGCCAAATCCTGAAACCATGTGTTTTGAAGAAATTAGGCTAAATAATATAAACAATTTCCAACTTTTTATTTAACGATTTCGCGATATCTGCCCCTTTCAGGATTTAAAAAATTAAACTTATTAAGATAGCATAAATAGGGACCCGTAACCTTAAGACCGTAATCGATCACTTATACTGATTTTGCGATAATTATATCTTAAATATTAAACGAGAGCAGATATCGAAAATCTGTTGCACAGTTTTGTTTAAAACAATGTACTGGTTGTTAAAAAGGTACGTTCAAACTTTCAGGAAACATTCCACACACCCAAAGGAAGAAAATATGTAACATGGACATATGTCCGGAAACGCTTAATTATCATGGTAGAGCTCAAAACCTTACAACTCGTTAAATGTCATCGTAAATAACACTTCGTACAGAAAATGCCCCAAATACCCAATGGATTGGTTCTTTCCAATGTACTTTACTTCCTAGGTTCACCGCCAGGTGAGCCACTTGACGGAAGGTAATCGGGACTGCATTGCTTGAGTTGACATTTAACGAGATGTAAGGAATTGAGCTCTACCAAGGTAACTAAACTTTTCCGGACATATGTCCATATCACATATTTTCTTTCTATTTGTGTGTGGAATGTTTCCTGAAAGTTTAGCCGTACCTTTTTGTAACATCCTGTATACTATGTTTTTTTTTTCAAGACGAAATACACAATGGTTTTAGCTAATCACGAACCTAAGGAAGTTCTAATTATTGAAATAATTGGCCAGCTGTATATAAATGTTTGTCTAGAAAGAATTAGACTACGCAGTAAAACAATTCTTGACAAAACTGTGCAGCAGTTTCGATATCTGCTCTCGTTCAGGAATAACTAATAACTATCATTAAAGCAGCAGAAATGATGGCCTTAAGAGGATATCGTGCATAATTTAGCTCTAAAAGCTTCACTTTAAAATGTTTAGGTTTCTCGAAACCAATTTCAAAAGTAAACAAAATAGCAATCCTTCACAGTACTTTTTGGCAACTTTATGAGCCAAAATTTTCCCCCAGTAACGAATTTCTAAAGGACATCTTTGACGCTGAAATGCCGTGCATTTAATTGCTACGCGAGAGATTACGGAACGCATCATTCTGGGTAAATTTTTACTAATAAAGTTGGCAAAAATCAATACATAAGATTGTTTTCAGTAGTTTTCATACATTGACTTTCAAGAACGTGTACATTTCAATTGACGTTTTTAGATATTACTTATCTTCCACTCTGTTTCAAAATGGCTACCTGGGAGGACGTATTTTGCACGTTAGAGGCCTGGAAGTGAGGGAGCGGTAAGGACAAGTCTAGACGCGCATTAAGCCTCACCCTAGCCTCTAGGCGCAGCAAGTCACTGAGCTGGCGTGCAGTCTTCTCACCGACAATTGTCCTGATATTCAACAGTGACACGTCCATTTTACAACATAATGTTAATGTTAAAGGTGTGTTGTGCACGCATATCTTTCAAAAGATTCTGCGCCGAAATTTTCGTACATAAAAGGACAGTAAACACACCCATTTTCGCCGTTTTCGACCGCTAGAAAATATGCTATAATGAGTAGCCGTGAACCTAAAATTGATATACACATATGTAGCTTCCTTTGGATGCTTTTTTCCTAAGCATGCTTGTTGAGCCGTTTTTGAATACTTTTATAACGGTCGAAGCTCTGCACGCCGCTCAGCGACCTGGGCGGACGGCCACCTTAAGGGTCCTCCCTATATAGACTGCATTTGTTATGATTACCAAGAGCATAGCCTGGAGGACGGGCTAGCGACGACGACAGTGCAATTAGGTCGGTATTTGCACAAGACAAGAGCCTCAGCGATTCTCCCCACCTGCACTGAAGTGTGTCAATAAAACGCAATGTATCGAGGGAATCGGGGTCTGTCTCCTTCAAGTCTTCCAGCCGTCACCACCTCGCCAGGATGGTCCTGGGTCGAGACCCACAACGTGCCGCCGTCCGTTGATAGCCGAACACATTCATTATCAGCCTCCGACACATCATGTTACGGTGAGGTCTAAGGTTTCCGAAGGGTCACCCATCATATAGTAGAGTATAAACATAAGTAACTAAACTGTTCCCCTCTTATCTAAATTGTGTAATATAACTTTGTAGTATTATATAAACTAAACTATGTAGAGTAAAGCCACCGTAATTAGGTTAACATATTTCATTTAACCGTAACCCTCGCCCTTAAATAAACCATTTAACCAAGTTTCAGTATGAAGTGCGTACC
The DNA here is from genome assembly GCA_003012365.1 of Medauroidea extradentata. NCBI lineage: Eukaryota > Metazoa > Arthropoda > Insecta > Phasmatodea > Phasmatidae > Medauroidea > Medauroidea extradentata. Next base: position 128,895 of record PNEQ01000671.1, on the reverse strand, counting down.
TCTGACTACAGCACCCAACCATTTTAAATAATGTGTAAAACATAGATAAATAATAACTTTACAACAATTTGTGTATGTGACACAAGAGCGATGTCTGCCGTTGCCTCTCCGTGCAAGGTACTCAGCTAGTGTGCAGTGCTTTTTACTATTATCCTTTTTCCAATGAGACTAGTGCCCACATTATTTATTAGTTGACAGCATAGTTCAAAGTCTATCACTGGATTTAGTTGCTTGGACATACTCCATTGTGAAATAGATGACTGTCGAAGAAATCTAAAGATAATAGGAAAACATAAATAAGCAGAGTATGCTTTAGTCAGCACGATACATACATAACATAAAATTCCAAAAATTTAATCAGGTCAAATAAAACAAGGACAAACAGATAATAAATGAAAATAATAAAAATAAAAGGAAACCCAAACACCGCAAAGGCAGACAACGCAAGTTTGAGGTCTACTTTGGCAAAGGGACAAACAAAATAATTGTATGACCCACAAAATAAAAATACGACACACCAATGAGGCGAAACAAAACCGGTAATATATTAGACACAAACAGAAAACCACATACGACACGAAGATGAAGTGAAACGAAAACAAAGTAGGTAAAACATACTCTGCTTATTTATGTTTTCCTATTATCTTTAGTTTTCTTTGGCAGTCGTTTATTTCGCAATGCAGTACGTCCAAGCGACTAAATCCAGTCATGCACTCCCATTGCACGGTTCTTTCAAAGACTATCGCTTGTTTCTATAGTTGTGTTTTAGAATCCATTTGTTATTTTTTCTGGTACGCATTCCGGAAAAGTCATTTTGGCCATTTTGAGCGGCCCAAAAATGATGTTTCTAATAAACGTGCGGAATTTTTAAAACTATAGCGACGTAATTTGAAGTGTGTGTTATTTTCGTAGATATACACATATAATGCGCGTTAAATAGTTTAGTAAAAAATAAATAAAAGCAGTAACTCGCTGCAACGCATTTGAATAGCAGGTAGGGAGGCGCCTTAAGAGTTGCATATCCATACTTGACACAACCTGTGACGTCACCAAGTACATATTAGCATTGTCCGAATTCTCAGTGCACAGGCTCTAACATTTACAAGTACACGAAATTGCTTAGTTGTTGGATGTCTCAGCATACTAACTTCGGACGCCATATTAGCTTGTGTTGATTTTGATATTCTGTGAAGGTTATCTAGGCTCTAAAAACCTTAACTGAAAATTAGTAAGTATTTTCGCAATATCTTTTAGACGTTTGCAGATTAATATGTACTGGAAACATTTATTCTTTGCGCCTAGTAAATATTTACGAAAAAAATAATTATGGAATTAAATTAATTTATTAAACAATTACCAGCTGATTATATTATTATTATATTTTTGTTAGTATTAATTCAGAGAATTCCAAGTTATCCGTCACGCTTAAGCACTGTAAAGATGTGAATGGTGAATTCTTCAACAAATTTTATTTTATATTCTGCAAACCTTTACTAACAACAAAAAACGCGTGGTGCAAAGTAACCCCGAAGTTAGGCAAAGTAGGCCCCTATTCCCACTTTACGGTATGATTTTTATTTTATTTATATTACCATTCCGTAAACTTTTTAAATGCTCGTAGTTCCACTGAAGTTTTTTCTTTTTTTCCAGTAGATACAAATGGTCAGACCATTCGCCTCCCACCAAGGTGATCCGGGTTCGATTCCCGGCGGTATATTCGCATGTGATAATCGTGCCGGACGATGCCGTTGGTCGGCGGGTTTTCTTAGGGATCTCCCATTTCCCCCGCTCTTTCATTCCGGTGGTGCTCCATACCTATCTCATGTCACCCCTCACCAGCGCTAAAGACCTCGATGTTAAGTGATGACCAAAATCTCTCACTCACTCCAGTAGATACCGATTTTGTCACCAGAACGTATGCTTGAGTTATCAGTCGCATGCGAGTTGGAAGCCGATGTTTTTTTTTTTTTCGGGACACGGAGATTACTTTATCATTCAGCTTTAAATTTTTTTAAGTTATGCGAACAATCGCTTCTTTGTGTCCTAAAAAACACCATTCGGCTTCCAAATCGCACGCGACTGAAAACTCGAGGATATGAATAAGTGCGTTCCAGGTATAGTGAACATTTGGCTGTAGCATAAGTAACCTGACCGAGTTAAGTAAGTTTGCTCAGTCACGTGACAAGATTTACTCCATCAACAGGTTATGTCTGAAAGCCTGAGAGTAATTCTGAGTCTCGTGAACTACTGGACGCTTGAAAACTCTACTCTTGTTGCAGTGGCATGGGAACTCGAGGAAGAGGAGTAAATATAAACTGGTGTTGGGTTAAAAATATTTTCCCACTCGGAAAAAATGTTTAATATCTAGGTTCAACTTGGAGTTTTTTAAATGTATTTTACGCGAAATGAAAACGTTAAAGTATTTAATAGTGTAAGTAGACATTAAGAGATACTGGAAAACATGAGCAGGGAATTTTTTTAATTAAAAAAGGGGTTATGTCCCTCGCCTTCTTTCCCTCTCCTCGAGATCCTACGCCACTTCTGTTTGAATGCCTTACAGCTGAAATGTTGCCATTCACATGCTGATCTCATGACTTAATATATGACCACCTCCTGTCTAGCCGAAATTGTTGCCTGTGTTTCCTCGCGTCCCCATTTCGAACGGTAAATATCCAGATGTGGTGAGGCGGCCTGCCTTGGATACCATTTGTATGAGGAAGCTGTTTTACCTAAAATTTTTAAAATAAAAGAAAACATGCATATAATCGTATAACAAGGGTAACTTAAAGTTAGGAAAACTTTACGTCCACGTATCATCAAGTGCTGTGGTTTGAAGTAATTCCACTTTTTTGCGGTGTAACACAAAATGTGAAATTAGATTATTGGAACTTCTATGTTGTAAAGGCAAGCTCATTAATTAATATTAAACTGTAAAAATATATACATTATTATTATTTGGAAAAAAAAGTCGGGAAAAAAAGGGGATAATATTGGGTTCTGCCCCAGCTGCCATAAACTCTTTAGCGGCATTCCAAGGTGTAGCTAGTCAACGACTTATAGTTATTAAATTATACTTGAGTCAACCTTTGGAATTATTAACATTTCCGTGAATGCATGTGTTGTACCACACACAGTAGCTAAAGTTGTAGAGGTAATAATTATTAAAGAACACGAAATAAATTAAATTTGATTATTTCTTTCGTATTTACACTTGGAAAATAATTTATGTGTACTAATAAGAAGGGTACTGAAACATAAACACTGCTGTCAAATAATTTCTATATTGTAGTATAAATGATAACTGTTATTTTGCATGCCACAGCAAGTTGTGGAAAGTAGTTATATGCTATAAATGTTCGGTAATAAAACAAAATCAGTTTGTTATACGTGTTTATATTACTGTTCATCGCCAATATTTTTAATCACATTTCTTCTAAATAAAAAATTTCAAGTAGTTTATGTATAAAGACAACTCAAAGTCAAAACTTTAAATTTCGCTGTACCTTTTCCATAGAAAAAACTTTAAATTTCGCTGTACCTTTTCCATAGAAAAAACTTTAACTCCCCTACAGAAATGCAATAATCCTCAGCGAAAATAACTGTCATGAGGTAACTGCAAATCCTCTATGATCACACGTTGCAATATTTTAGTAGTTAATTACAAAATTGAAATTAAGGAAAATTGTCGTTATTTTCACAAAGTTTTTAGTTCAAAAACACTTTCACGCGTGATGTTAGACGAATGTTAAGTATCCGCATAGCAACTATAGCCTATTATCTGTGATTTATTTAACTTCTGTAGCAGAGTTAGTTCGTATAGTGGGCAAGTATACAAAACAGTAAAAAATATTTCTTTGACGTGTAATCACGTGAAAACTCCATTATATAAAATATTTATTGAACCGAATGTGTAAACGTGGGAAAGTTTCCGGTGTAAATATGTAATATAAAATTTTCTCCGCTAAACAACTTTAAAAAGATTTGATTGCAGCCATTTTATACGTACGGATTTGTACAGAAGCTACTCAACCGCACAGACTTGTTTTACATTTTATTGGTTGAAGGCGCATTGAATATAGGTAACTGATAACATTTCCTGAACTAAATTTTTATGTGCTGCTGCTGTTTCTGCTCTTGTCTCGTTATTGATTTTGCATTACAAAAATAACTTATTACTTTTCAGCGCACCCATAATCTTCGTTTGCAGTGGGCACAATATGTAAACAAAGTTATACATTTTAATTATTCACAAACTACGAACTTCATAAAATGATGTTTTGTGTTTACCTAATGTTACTACGCGTGAACCTGGTTTTTAAATTAGCGTTTCTTGAAAAAGGTCTTACAGCAATCTAAGAGCCACTGGAATGAACTAAACTATAACGTATAATTCTGAATGCAGACATATGAAGTGCATAAAATACTTAATAGTTGCTGGGTGGCCATGTGTCTCAAGTACTCGCCCCTTGAGTGTGACTAGTAAAGCACTGACATTCTTTTAAATTTTGGTAACCGCATCCGCATTATTATTATGTTGTAGACATTTTTGTCAATAATACCATACTTCTTAACTCGCAGTGAACGAGAACAACTAATAATTTTAACACACAAGAATTCATGTTAGAAATTGTTAACTTGTTGACTGTGCTGTGTGATTTAGAGTAACATCATAGAAATACATCACCGGATATGTCGTGTCAGGAATTCAAGCAAACTGTAAAATAATTAAAAAATTCTTACAAGATTCACATAACACTCTCACAAAATCTAATGCCAAATAGAACTTATAAAAATGAATCAAATATATCGGAAAATCTTGTTGTACCAAATGTTTCAGTAAATGTTATAAAATAAAAGACGTGAAAAAAAGACGAATCAAAATTATAAAGATTTAACCGTTTTAACGAATTATAAAATATACAACATTTAATTGGGCAAGTGCTCATTTTTACTTAAATCAAAGAAAACTAGGTTGCCATGTGTAATACCTCATGATTAAATAGCATGATTTTATTTGCGCGTAGTTAACATTTTTTTCTACTGTGTTGGGTACTAAATTCGGCAGTTAAGTTGGCGTCTGAGCTCCCTAGTGCTGTTTATCAGGAGGGGAAGGCTAAGAGAAACTTACATCCTACTGTCTGCGGCAGTTGCCAGGTTGATACTAGCAGGACGGAAAACATTCGGTCCGTGTATTCATTCTTTAAATAAGTGCAACATATGTGTGAGTTGCAGCAGTTGTGTTCGGGAATATGTTATCATGAAGCTCTTTATGTTTACTTTGTTTCAACTTTATGGCGGAAATATCACTCAATTGTAATTATATTGACGTTCGAGTAAGATTTTACTTAAGTCGTTAAGCCGTACAGGACTAATAAATATTTAACATCTTAAAAATGCTTGTTTAGATGTGACCTTGTGCTTAAATGTACATATCAACGTTTATTTATTATACATATGATTAAAAGTATCGCTATAATTTAATTTTGGCAAGCACATAGCCCTGCACATACATTTAAAAAATGGCACGTTGGCAACTTTGGGAATAAATGTATATTTTTCATAAATTACTTAAAAGTTTATTATTTATCACTTTCAAAACAATTTATAGTGACGTTGGCAACATCGCATTTTATAAAGACATTTGTTATAATACTAATATCCATGTTGCATGTTGGGGCCCCACCCCAAAGATGAAACCTTATGTCTTAAGTTAAAGTAGAAGTACAAAGTAAAAAGGCCATCACACAGATGTACGTAGTATAAGTTAACAACAATTATATTTGTGAAGAATTTTAATAATACGTTTTGTGAAGAACGTTAGTTTGTAAACATCGTCATAACTGGTTTTCTTTCCATACAAGTATATTAAATAAAGGTAGATTATGTACAGATCACACTCGTGAACAAAGTAACAGTTCATCTTAACTACACTCTAAGAGCACAGGTATATGGTATGAAATCTTCAAAACAGAACTCAGTTTGAATGTGTATCTTAGCAGAACCGGGTGATACAAGAAATGGCAAACAGTGTAATACTAAACCAGATATGCAATTACGTGCTTATTCCAAAGCTCCTACAATATATACACGTCAGAACAGCACGTCCGTACAGAAACATTCGATTATGACAACGTATATTTATTACCTAGGTAATGACTGATAATTTGAAATTGTATAACAATATTCTTAAATGAGTACACATTTATTAACATGCCAAAGATAATGTACAAATATCTGTATAAATACCATTGTGCGTGAATAAATAAGTAATACATAAAATTAACAATTTAAAAACTATCATAACACATGATAAAAATTGGTCATATTAAGTGACAAACTAAAAAACTTAGCTTGTTATATAAAGAACTTATTGTTAATAAAAACAGTTTCGTAAACAGTTTTTAAAATGTTCCTTGAATACGTTATCGGTTGCGTAGTTAGAAACACGACATAAATATTGATTTTTAATTTCACAATTAAATGTTGGGGGATATTAGCACAGTGTGAAGGCTGTAGTGACATAAGTCAACAATTGGAACAAAATAAATATTAACGATTGTAACACTGTCACTAACAACAACTAATGAAAAAAAAAATTGTTGCTTTTACATTTCGGCTTTTCAAATGGTCCGATAATCCGACATGAGGAACACGTATGACAGCACATCGGTTGCTTCGCTAAACAAAACTTTATAACGAATAATGACTACAGTCTGCCTAGACTAATAAAGAAAATTTATGTTTTACATGTTTATCTGTCAAATTATTTTCAGATAAACGTCGCACGTTGTACAGCTGCGATATGTTTAACACTATTTGATACACATGCCACGATAGAATTCCATGCTGGTTTTCATGGAAGCACCATTGCTACTTTATTATTTTTAAATAATAATAGATCACACAAACATATAATAAAAATATAAAATGAAACAAATAAAAAATGCAAGTTTATATTGAAGCCTAACAATCGCGTAACATAAATGAAAAGTAAGCCGGATATCAACCAGACATTTTTCTGTGAAGTGTGCAAACTTATAATCAATTTTCGTTAAGCGTGGTTGCTTTGATTTCAGTGTTAACTTTGACCTACTCGAAACGTTTTTTTTTTTGTGCCACTTGGTCAATAAATGCAGTCTTTATCTGCATGGCTCAAACTAATTGTTTTTAAGTATTTAACAAGAATTATTTGTTCATTCTTTGAATTGACCCAAAACAAATATTTTGAGTCGGTCAAAGTTACCCCTGCAGTCAATGTTTGATGGTTGTTTGTAAAAAAAAAAAAAATAAAAACAGCGAAGTTAACCTGCAACATGCCTGACTAAACTTATCTTACAACCGTGTGCTTTGCTACTGTTGCAGTTGTTCTCTGCAGAGGCTCGAGCAGACATGTATATGTCGCTTCTTCGTCACAACACTGAATCACGATTTTTATTATTTCACGTTCTCTGCTGTGCATCACTTTTCCACGCCTCTGTTGGCTACCACCTTCATCTTCCATTATTGGCCATACACTGAGGGACGATGTTTTTATAACAGCCCCTACGCGGCTCTCGACTCTGTGTCGCCTCCATACCTCCTCTTCTTTCTCCTGCCCCGCTGTCCCTGCACCCCCGCGCTGAAAGACACCAACTTAACTGCCGACTGTAGTAAGGGGGCTTATATGTGTAAAACCCCGGTAACAAACTTGTTTGAGAAGACTAGCGTCATTATGTTGAAACTGTAGAATAGCACCTTTACAAATGGTTTAAGATGCTCTGTGGGGATGCAAATTATCATTTAAATTCTGTGTATTGACATAAAAACGTCTGAACACACAACCCAAGTGGACAGTAGTATAGGTGTAGCAATGATGTTAGTTATTCATTTTTGTTGGTGATATAGAGATGAACGTTAAAAATAATACGAAAGACACTCACAAATACCTATAATGCCTACCAATAACAGCGCAAAACTACCATAAATAAACACAAACATGAACCAAAAAATTATAAAATTTAGCTGTATTATCATGAGCTTAAAAAATGTATCATAATACTGAGTAAGTGGTAAAGTGAGAAAAACCTTAACATAATTATAGCCTAGCCATTAGAATGCACTTACAAATCGGTAGTTATGTTTAGTAGAATAGCAGTTTTTTTAATTAATTAAGAATATATAAACAGTTCCAGGACTATTTGGAATGTCGTTGTTAGGTTACCAAATTGCATTAGCTGTATTACTCAAAATTATAATAAAGCTTCAAATTATTTAAGTTTCCAAAATATTAAGCTCTCTCATCTTCTTTTACAGTACTTCACGCCTCTATTCGGTATTCAAAGCGCCGGCTAAGAGTTGAGATATTAATCTAGAAAATAATTTTAACATCCGTAAACCCCTCGCGCAGAGATTTACGGATAGTAAAATTATTTCCAAATCAAAACATGAGTATTTTTGAGAATCGGTTATTATAGAGGCCTAGATATTATCATGTTAAAAATTATAAAAATGTAAGTTATCCATTTTTGTACATTTTGTGGTTTCAAGCCCTAATTTTTTTCTAAAACCAGTTTTTAAGTTTTACCCAAAAGTAAAGCATACTACCGCATAGTGCAATAGAAATAAACGTCAGCTGATTAAATATCTACCGGCCAAAAAATATGTCATCAAATTTTGTTGAGTAGTTCAGATTTTATTGACGATGAAGTATTCCAGTCGTCCAGTCGTACCTTTCGTACCCCTTAATGTTTACTTGATGCTCTATAATGGATAACTTTACATGTCACTTTTTCCTAATTCCAAGAAAAATGTCAAATCTGTGAGAATATAGCCAATTCGGTTTACCTTGTCCTAGGCGTTGTGATTTAGCTATTGACGAATCATTAGGCCACAATCTGTTTTTTAGCACTTTTTGTATTCATAATTTGCTCGAGTGGCTGTAGTCTGTATGTTACAAGCTTAATCGCAATACATGTACGTATTACAGGTGCATTTACATGCAATTCCGTAGAGTAGATTAGTTCAAGAAAGATTTCCCGTACTATGAAAGATTCTTAAGTTCTTGTTAACCATATGATTGTGTTCCTTTTTACATGTTTTTCTTAGTACTAAACAGACTGTTGTTAGAAGATAAAGCGCGTAACAGAGCGTAACTGAACATTACTGAATCTCAACTACCGGCAACGACCAAACAACAAGAATACGTTTTACTATTTAGGCCTGCTGTAAATATTACCGAGTGTAACTTATCTAAACACATAATTCAATTTTTAAAAGAGACCAAACGAAAATTAGCATAAAATACGGACGTACGTAAAAAGTTAACATCATATTCGTGTTTAAATGACCGTACATTTTTTTTCATGCACAAAAATTTCAATTAAACTTAGAGATTGCCATACGGTATGTTTTTCGCTCTACGAGTTGTTTAAAAACTTGAATTGTATAAGTATAATTAGAAATTTCACCACAATTATTTTCACGTGAGTAATGTATTGTGGTGGAAAAATTATAGTTAGTTTTCATACCACACCAAACTTATTTCTTACAAGCTTTGCGCAGAAAAAATCAACCAACGACTTTAAACGTGGTTTTCTGTTTCCTTTATCGTGATACTAAATTAATACTGCAAACGAAACCGCACATTTAGACGCAGTTATATAACTAGTGGAACCCATTGTCGGTTGACTGATAAGCGGAAAACACGCTACCGGAACTGCCATTCGAAAGTAACTTTTCAACTGTGCTAGTAAGTTTAGATATACTGAGTTGGCACGAAATCCTGTTAACTTTAAAAGACTGTTCATTTTACTGACCCATATTAAGGGGCAAGGTTGAAGAAATGAAAGCTACTATGACACGCTTTTCAAACAGGTAACTAAAAAGCAGATCTGCTAAAAATTTAGAGAATATGAAATTTCGTTATTTTTAGTATTGGCAAAATTGAAAGCTACTAATAAGTATGTTTTTTGTGTGCCTGGTTTTATTGTTCTCTAATTTTATTATTTGGTGGTCCTTGTTTTATTTCACACGATTTCATTTATGGAATTTTATGTTGTGTGTGTTTCCTATTGACTAAAGCATACTCAGCTTATTTATGTTTTCCTATTTTCTTTAGTTTCTTTGACATATATCTGCATCGCAATGGAGTACGTCCACGAAAACTAAATCCAGTAATATTATCCATTGTTCTGTTCCGTGTATAAACGTATCATCTACCATTTCTTAGTAAATGTCCGGCGCGGCGGGTCAGGCAACGTCAGAACCTTTCAAGTGCCGAACAATCAAAAGTAATTCAACCGTCACCTAAGAAATATATATCCTTAATGCAGTCGAGACTCTAAGTTTACTTATTTTTTCAGTTAACTAAATTATTAACTATGACACAATTTGACAATGTAAGATTACTGTTACAGTAATGTGTAATGTTTACTAATTTTATATTTCTACTGGTTTGTCAGGGTGTTGCTGACATTACCTGCCCTTAATCTCTTAAATGAGTATCTACAGTGACATTTTACGCTGCCGCATAACAACTGATTTTTCTTTTTCTGATATACGCCAGTAGGTGAAAAGAATATTTAAGTTACCTTCTAGCAAATGTCAGATGGTGTAGAGGTGATAACGTCGATACGCCTTCTGGAAAGCAAGTACGGGTGTATAATCAGTACGTATAATTGTGATTTGGGCTTGGTCTACCAAACTAACAAACATAGAGTCTAGGTAGGGAATTAATGCTAAACGCATTGCGACTGTATGAGTCAATTTAAAAAATAACGATGTTAATCAAAGAGTGACATAAATTCGTTATTTTATGTTTACATCGAATATTTTACTACATGTATAGATTACTTCAGTAACAGTTTATACCTTTACAAAAATTAACTAAGAGTGTAGTTTATGCAGCTGTTAATCATCGTTATTGATAGCAAAGATTATTTCACTAAAATTCAGAGACAACATGAAATATATCTTCTGTAATATTTTAGGAGAAGTTGGACAAGCTTCTCTGTACAGTTACGAAGAATTTTAAAGTTCCAAAAATATTTTATTTTAGTGATAAATCAAGAGGTTTTTAACTGTACACTCAGAAAGAGTAAGTTGCAAATTTTACTTGGTCTCATGAAAAAAAAATGGAACTTAAACATTTTTTTCTTGTGAGAAAATGCAATCGCAAGTTGTGAAGAACGTTTAGTACAAACAAATAGGTTTTTTTTTCTTCTGGACAACTCCAATCGTTGTGAATAACAGTGTACATTATATTTTTATTTCAAATTAAATACAGTATCTAGTAATACTGAAGTATTTACTATACCTACTCAAAAATATTTCCTGTGTGACTTTATCACGCAATGTTGTTTGAAAACGATGTATGTCTTCCCGTCATTTAAAATTTTTAGAGTGTAGATGATTTAACTTAACAATTCCCCGTCATTTGAAATGTGTACACGAAAATCGACGGATTTTATCAGTTGTTTGGTCATTTGGAGACTATTATTGTGTAAATAATATAAATCCTCGATTCTTATTCTGTGTCATCTCCTGAACTCTTCACTGGCGTCAGAGAATTGATGTGGGTATGTAATTAAGCGGTTATGGACGATGTGGTTTTCACAAAAATACAAATCGTACATGACATTCAACATTTCCGGAATGCTTCGGATGTCACTTTGAATCTATCCGTCGCAGCTGACAAATTCGTCCATTTGTATGACAGAGCTCCCTTTGACACACTGATACAGCTTAAAACCATGTTATTAAAATCTTTCATTCTACGCCAAATAAAAAATTAACAATTAAATAAAGCATTCTGTCCAAACTTATATTAAGATTATACTTTTCTTCTTCCATTCTTATTCCGACAGTAACCAATTAGTTAGCATTTGTATGTATGTATATGTAACATGTATTTTATAAATGTTTGTAATTATAAAATACTACTAACACACAAAAATATTAATATAACTGAACTTACAGAAAGCCGGGAGAGAAACATTTCCAAAAATATGTTGCTGTAATTAAAATAATTAATTATGAAATCTCTGTTTACGTTTAATTAATGCATACTTTAATTGTGAACTTCCTTTTTCTTAGCCACCAGTGAAGAAAATAATAAAAAAAATTGGGAGAAGGGCAACTAAAATCGTATTAAATATGTTTCTGCTGAATACGAGACACAGTACAGTACATATACATGCAAACGGAGGAGACAGAATAAAACGACAGCGTGGTCCTTTTTTTTTTTTAGCATGCGGGACATTTGGGACTCCAGTGTTGGCTCATTCACCAGGAGGGTGGCGCCTGCATTATTAAGCAACCTGCAATGCAGAAGTGTGTCGCGGCACAGCGTGACTGTTTACAAAGGCGAACATCAAAACTGAGTGAAACATGGCCATACATAACATAAGCACGAATCGCGCTAAATTACGCAGTTGTTTTATAATAATCGCACGAACAAAGAATGTAATCTAACAAGCGAGAAGTTGTCTGGCACAAGTTGACACACATTGTTAATATAGTATTATATATATATATATATATATATATATATATATATATATATATATATATATATATATATATATATATATATATATATATATATATAATTATATTCTTGTGAGTTGACAGATTTAGTTCAGGTTTCGAGTGAAGTTCACATAAAATGTCGAGATAAAGCGTCCTTGTGTATGTGAGATACGACACCTTCGTTTCCAAGCCAGTGACAGTAAATAAAAATACTTCTCGGGGCCGAATTCAACTCAAACAGACGCCTGTCCGATTTCACATACCACAGTATAAGCGATCAAATTTTTCTTGGTTCTACGACATAATTTTTCAAAACGCGTTCATCTAACAACAATGACCTTCAACTTTGTTTCCTAAATTATTTCGCTTTGTAGTTGGGTTAAACATGAAGTAACGGGTATATTTAATATAGTGGAACACTATTTAGGTTCTTTGTGGTTAGAAATAAAACCCTTTTAAAAACGGTTTCTTAAAACTATCATTACTATTATATTTTATAGTACTGTATGTACATTGTGTTTAGTTCTTGCGCACCTATGTTTATATTAGTAAGACGCGGAGGAATACAAATTGGCTAAAAGGAAAAAAAGGAACAAGAGCTTCGAGAGTGTTCACTGTACGATAAATAGAATACCTATATTCGTCCTGTCATTCGATAGACTGAAAATATTTCTAGAGTGTCTATACAGTATCGAACCCATGACAGTCTGGATGCAAATCGGATTACAGAATGGTTAAATACTACGTTTACCTATTGATGAGGCATGACTCTGACATTGCTTGTCTGATTTACCAAATATCAGTTTAAAATAAAGTGAATCTTGCAAGTTTCAGAAGTATAAAGAAAGTTTCGCGTAAATATTTACAAGTAATTTATAGTAAAATTTTGATACGTCGTTATAATAAATTCTAAGCTATTTGCATTCGTTGTGGAACTGTTAGACAGACTCCGAAAGTTTTGTTGCAGAAAGAAAATACTTGTTGAAAATTAACAACTATAAGTTAGCTTGATGCAGATAGTTTTTTTGTTGATGTTTATAGAAATGTAACAAAAACTTGTGTTAAAATAAAAATTAAAATATTTCAGCAATAACATTTGCGGTATGTTACTTTGTATTCCGAAAATTATTTTTTTCCTACAAAATAATCCAATGTAATCATCCAAGAAAACTGTTCAAAAAGTTTAGTTCCAGGTTTTTTTTTTTCTTACTTACTTTTTATTTTTCTGCAGCAATTTTTCTTGCCGCAGCAAGTTAGACAGCCAGAATATTTTTTCTGGAAAGAAAACCGTTGTTTAGTTAAATTAATTAAATTTTTATTTGTAACTACACTGCAGCGAAATACATTTATAGCCTTGGTACACTGAAAAATAATTGACGCAGTTGTTTAAGTCTACAACCTCTTACATTTTTATCAGCCCACAATGAAATAGACATATCTATTTAAAAAATAATCTGGAAACTTTTAGTTTACGAAGTAATTTTTGACAGTTGACAAGTGAAATATTGTACGTGAACCGCAGATTTATCTTAATATAACACCAAAATAATTTTATATATCTACGCTGAGTGAATTCGACCGACAAAACCCACCAGAGGATATTTAACGTACATATACTAGAAAATTTTTCCCATTGAGTGTTTATTAAGGGCAACAAATAGCGCTCAAAATCAAATTTTTAAATGTTTTTGTTTAAGAAGGTAGCAAAATATTTTTAATTAGTCTACAGATCATAGTAATTTTTTAAAGACAAACACATTGCACTTATTAATACGTGGGTGGTAACATCATTATCCTTTACCAGGAAAACGGAGTTGGACCTAATGCATATGTTTGAAATTGTTACCTTGAGTATGTAAGCAATTTATTAAAACAAAAAAAAATGTTTTCTAATCAGAAACGTACTAAAATGAGCCGTTCCTCGGAGAAAAATTCGAATAGCCTGATTGGTAGGCAATTAGCAGTAACAAGACAAGTATTTTTAAGGGATGTACCGATACCAATTTTTGCCGAAACCGAGAATGATACCGATACCTTGAACGTTAACCGATACAGATACCGATATCAATATCTATACCTGCATTTCCATAGCAATACCACTACACATTGCTTCAGAGAAGTAACAGCTTTACTTTAAGGCAGATATTTTGTAATGTTTATAAACTATATTAATGTTATTTCATAACAATTTATAAACTCAACTGCACAAATTAAGAAGAACAGATTTTAAAAATAATATCCACAAGTCACGCATATTTTCAACCATTAGAATTGTCGTACATAAAGTAAATATTTGAAATACTTTAAAGCAATAACTTAAAATTTTCGGCAAGAAGTAACAAAAGCAACAGTCTACTAAACAATGCTATAACATCTCGGAACTTTTTTTATAAACAATTTCAGTGATTTACCTTAGCTTCCAAGCATTCTTGAATAATTCTACAAATTTGTTATATTGATTATTTTTATTTAATAATATAGTGACAAAATAACATGGTGCGATTATGTACTGGAGTGTAAAATATGCTAATAAATGACATATACGGTAGCGGTAAAGTTATCGGTAAAAACAGAAGAAAGTACCGATACCGATAAATAGTCGATACCACCGATTTTACCGATACTTAGTATCGGTTATCGGTAACGGTACATACCTATAATTTTTTTTTTCACATTATTTCCATTAAAAGTTCACTGAAAGTTGAATTGGTACATCTACACTGTTATCGCCAATCCTAGATGGATAACATTCAAACCGTCGTGTTTAGACATTTGGAAGAGGCCCCACAAACATTTTGATAATACTACGACTGACGTAATTTTAATTTCATAGAAGCATAGTTTGGAGTATCTGTTCTTATAACAGATGTGTATATATTGGTTTATTAGTTTAATGTTACACTTACGCCACCGATCATACGAAAGGCAGTGACTTCTCTTAAGAGAAATCGTTTATAAGATTTTTCTGTAAAACCAGTGTTTGCTCGTCGGTACTAGTTATGGGAAAGTAATTTTTTTCATGACAGGTACAAAACTGTTGTCTGTAAAGGGCATGTATGAGTTAATTCGTATCGGATGTCTTTAAGTAGGAACGAAAATAGTGAAAATGTATAAAATATATAATATTTAGGGCGTCGACGCTTACTACATAACGAAAATGAGAAAAGTACATCATGTAATCTGCAGGATAGTCCTTTGGCACGAAACATGCAGTAGTATTATACTATTAGAGATCTAATGTGCGTGTCATTTGACTACAACGAGCGTGAACTGAATCTGGAAGCAGGTGAGCTATAAGGCTTATTTTTGCTCGATAACCGTTTGCCCCATCACCTCTAAAGATCCTGTCACAATGTCCAATTTTTGTCTCCAACTGTATTTGACACAAATACGAATATTTGACTAAATGTGGCCATCAAATTTTTCCGTTAAATAACGTTGGTTGATTACTATCAACTACTGTATGTTTGATAAAATGTCACATATTTTGTTGTAGCTCGTTTTATTTGCGAAATTATGGTACAAATATTAATTAAAATGTATTCAGTATGTAAATTATGCACACTTCAAAAAAATACCATTACGGTAGTATTTTTCTGCACTTTCTTTGTCGTTATAAACTAATTGTATCTCAAAGACTGTATGTGATCCTACATTACCTCTTTTATTTGTATATGTATTAATTTGTTCATTTCAGTTGCATACCACACTTGAGTTAGAGAATAACTTGTTTCATTACCTCCAATATTCATATATCATAATTTTGTAATAAACAGCATTAACAACTTGTCGATCAATTTAAATTGCGTTACATTGTTTCGTCTTTACCTTTAAACTGCAGTATTATTTTCGTTTTAACGAAAAATAGTGCTGGAACGAAGGTTATGGTATTTCCGTTTACAGAGGGCACGATTGTGATTGGCTGCGTCATCCAAACTATTCAAAAATTTTCAGAAATCTTTCAATTCGCAGATATTGGATGAAAACGAAAGCCATCAAACTTTTTCGAACAAATATGGCTGTGATCGTTAGGGTTACGTGACGTCACTATCGTCCAATTTTATTTTGCCACATTTATTTGAAGTTATTTGAAGGAAAATGTTGACAGTGTAAGAAGCAGAGCCTTAATTAAGGCCGTTCTCCCATGTTTATACTGTTTTCGCGGTCATTGTTTTTTAGACTTAACGAGAGCAAATATCAAAAATCTGTTCAGCAGTTTAGTTTAAAATGGTTTTCACCACGCATTAAAAAAAGTTGTACTTTTACAAAAAAAATCTTTGGGAAATAGTTAATAAAAAGAATTTTTGTAAGTTTACAAAAATATTGTTATCTTTGCAGGAAATGCTTGTAAATATACAAATATGTCCGTATATTTGCAAACATTTTTGTACGTTCACTAATAATATTTGTACACTTACAAATAATAAACTATGGTACATTTTACAACAATTGTTTGTTGAAGTGTCAAAAACATTTTTGACAATCATCTTCCAAGATACTTTTTTAGTAGTACAAAATATTTTGTAAAATATGACAAGCTGTCGAAGGTTATTTTGTTTCGCATCACACACTCTGCTCATAAAAATATATCCCTATAGTCCCCACAGGTATTAGGAAAATTTAGACCACTTTAATGCCCTGCGACATTCTTGTTGTAATGGCTAGACTGATAAATGTTCTGAAATAACTTTACAAGAATTTTCTCGTAAAAGTATGATTTTTTAATGTGCATGGTGGCATATTTTTGAAACAAAATTTATGGTATGTTGTTTGTGTAACTAACCAAATATTTTGAATATCGACTTATTAGTTGAAACAAAAAGAATTGTTTCATTGTAAAAAATGAATTGTCTCAGCTAAAACCAATTTGAACAAAACTGCCAAACAGTTTTGTGATACCTGCTCTCGCCTGAGCTTATGAATTAATATTTTTGCAGAAACAATAGAAAGATAGGTGCGTGACGTTAGGCGCAAGACTTTCAAATGGCGTCTGTCTTCTTCGAGGACTTGTATGCGAGGATATGCCCCGCCAAACGCTGCTCGAACTGTGATTCCGTCCACTTAATAATCACTCATCCCTAAAGAGGATTTATGGGCCCAGGTCGGCCTGGCTTCGAGCGGCATGGCGCGCAGTAATCGAGGGAGTTTGCCAGCTGTCAGCATTTCTCACTGGTGATGACAAATCCCTGGACGTCACAGCTCTCTCCCTGGAGCGCAGCTTAGCGACCATCCCGTCTCTAATGAAGCGCGTCGTGGGTTTGTGATTTATTGTCGCGTTGCTCATCGTCTGTCCGAGGCCAGCCCTACGAGTGCCGGGTACTTCTTAAAAGGTTTTATATCAAATTATTCCTCAGAGATTCTTGGGCCACAACGACATCCATCTTGTTAGTACTGACTTTTGCAGAATATCGTAGCAGATATTCGGGTAATTTAAAGGTTTTCTTTTGTAAACTCTGGCCTCCGTAACGTGGTCGGTAGCATGCCAGCCTACGGTGCGAGAGGTCCTGGGTTCGAATTCCAGCACGAATACGGATGTGTGATGTGTGGGTTGTTTTCTTGGGTTTAAGATAGTTAGTAAGCCGTCCCTTATTAAGATTTACTGCATTAAACCGGATAATAGTAAATATGCCATCCAAAATAAAAAAAGTAAGTGAATCTTTGGAAAATTCCCTTTGTTGTAAATAGTGAATCAAATTTTCAGTGGCATGTCTACCACAATGCCCGTTACGAATTATTAAGCGAGTTAAGTAAGTAGTCTGTATAGTATAATATTTTGTCTTAATACCAATAGTTAAATTAATTATGTAATTGTAACGTGTTAGTATTTCTTAGATCCACGCTGTCCGGCTTGACCGATGCTTGGTTACGTTTTCATTGTATTTATTTCATCGGTGTGTGTACACGCATTAACAGAAAGGAGAGTATTATTTTTCAGAAGTACTTAGCTTTATTTTGTAACATGGGGAAATTAAAGGGATTAAATGGCCACGTATAATTTATATGTGGACTTCGAACTTGCAGCATTTATTTCTAGTTACATAACATTTTTTCCAAGAACGTGCAGAATTTTGTTTCCCTGGTTTAAGTGACTGGAAGCAGTGTAAAAGTATATTAGGGTATTCAAACTACTTCGGTTGTACAACTAAGGAAGCTGCGAAAGGTAAAGGAACTAGCCTGTTGACCGGCATTAAAAAAACACGCACATTTTATTGAGATGTACATGAACGGCATACATATTAAAACACGAAATCTTATTTTTTATTTTAACGACATATTTTAAATTTTATCCTCAAATTGATTATATACCATATTCTAGAAACATTTGGAAGATCTTGGAAGACATATTAGTTGTTTGTTGCTACTGCAGCATTATCTGTAAACAAGCGAAGAATATAACTGTATCCCTTCAACGTATAGCCTAGAAATCAGAAACAAAAATTAAATCTATCGTTGCGAATTAGAGGAATGTAAACAGACGTCGCGTTGATAATTACTTCTGGTTGTTTATGTTCATACTTCTTCTTGCTCACTTGGTAGAAAACGTTTTCTATTCCACTCCGACTTAACTGTAGACACATACATATAGTATCGAATAAGCTGTCCCATGGAGTTCATAAAAAAATTCTTCTTGGTATTTATACAAGCGATACGCCTCTCATTTCACAAACACTGCAAATTAAATTGTGTAAACTTGTGGATGCCTGCAGTGCTTGTGGAAGCACAATCACTTACATAAAAAATAAACTACTTCTAATAACGCAAGCATCCCCTCGGATTCGATATAATTGTACGCATCATTCTGAGTGTGTTAATTTAAATGTCCGACAGTGTACTAGGTAAATATTTCATGATTCTTCGTTATGAAAAATTGCATACTCAGGTCGTCATATATGAGGTATTTTGTTTACAAACGTAACTTTATGATGAGTATATTAAATCAGATAGTTATATATATATATATATATATATATATATATATATATATATATATATATATATATTCTGTTAAAGTAACATTCGTAATTTTTTCAATATTTAGTTAAACTTTTTTCCGAGAACGAGATCGTTATCACTGAAATTTAGCTAGAAATTATTTGAATATTAATTTCATAATATTCCAACATATGTTTAATTTCCAAAGAACTTCGTGCATTTCCTTGATTTTCGTACGGAAACATCTCACTCAAATCTGTATTGAAGTCTTTATGGCTAACAGTGCCATATTCATGGTCGTAATTTGTAGATATTTTCATAAAAAAAACAGCTATTTCAGTCCACTGGTGACCACATAACACATAAATTAATTTAAAAATTAATTTTACGAGTCACACAATTTTTGAAATTAAATAGCACACATGAGCAAAAATTACTACACCATCCGTTCCTCCATTTAAAGAGGAGTCATTTTTATTTCCCAAGATTTGTGTACTAGTTTCGTCCACGGTAGGCTGTCATATGTGAACAGTAGAACTAGAAGCATGAGTGTGTTAAGTGGGTGTGTGTTTCGCCGCAATTTCCCCAAAGGAACACTTCAACGATGTTATATATGGAAGAATAATCAGCTGACTGAGGACAAGCAGGTATGGTGCTTCAAGCCTTTCACACTTCAAAGAGAGCCATCTTCTGAATCTGACAATAATTCCGACACGATGGAAGTTGTTCTGAGTGCAATGGTTGAAACGTGATCAATAATCACGCAAGTGACCGGCGTTGTGTTAGTTCGACAACACAAGCCCCCTTCCCAAACACAGTGCAGTTGAGGCGAGCTAGACTGCAGTACAGAGCAGAGCAACCAGCCAAACTGGGTCTGTCTCATTATGACCAATTAGAAGACAAGCTGGTCCGACTACATTTCGTTCATTGCCATGCCTGGGAGAGGGTCCAGGTTCGAGTCCCTAGATGTACTGCTCGCCTCTAGTCGACTAGTCTTCGGCATCATGAGCTAGGTGGGAACATCAGCTACAATTAGGTTTATAGATTACATGTAAATAAGCAGCTTTAGTTCAGTGTAGGTTATCTATTTAAACTGTTAACAACCGCTCCCCTCCGAATTTATTATCATGTAGTCTATATGTTCAATTTGTATATAAAATTGTAGAACTTTTCTTAGTCGGTTACTTATTTATCCCTACAACTTTCCTCTGTGGCGAAGCCACCGTGTGTAAATATTTTTAATAGTTTAAAGTGTATATTTCTTCCTCAGAAGTGGACAACCAATGTACAGTACACATTGCAATAAGAATATTATTAAGCTCTGACTGCAAGACGAGACAACCGAAGCACAGAAAAATACTTTCCTCATGTGTTATGTTTCTGAGATAAGCTACAAAGATGATAAATGCAATACACGATATATCAATTTGCAATGGACCTATTAACATCATGTAACGATTTGCTTCTAAGATGACATTTTAAGGGCGTTGGACCCGTAAAATTTCATTTTTTTTATGTTTGTGCCAAACACCGTTCAACTTCTGCACATCAGATAACACGTCATTTCCCCAATTAAAAAAAATACGCCCAATAGTTTTTGCAAAATCACTCATCAAATTTACGAAATGGCCATTGCGGTGCAGCCAAAATCAAAAAAGTAATTAACTAGTGAATTCAAAATTACGGGAACTGAAAGTCACTGCATCAATGCATTTCATGACATGTTTGACACAAGTTAGTATTGAATATTTCAGTAGTAGCCAAAAGCCAAAGTTATGCAAAAATTTACTCATTTTCATCAATTTTTAAAAAATACAAAAATGTATCGCTTTGTGTTTACAAAAATGTCTTGAAGTAGTTCACATCATTAAGTATCGATATGAATTATATTGTTTCTGCAAGTTAATTACTTTTTATTATTTTGTCTACACCGCAACTGCCACTTTGTGACTTTGATAGGTGATTATGCTAAAACTATGGGCCCTATTTTTTTCGGGGAAATGACATGTCACATTATGTGTAAAAGTTTAACAGTGTTTGGCACAATTATAAAATTTTGAATTTTTACGGGTCCAACGTCCTTAAGTGCGGGGTAGGTAGACGACAGTTTCAGAACAAATACTATTTTTTTCTTAACTTTAGCCCATGTGTGCATCTTTGTGTGGGTCTGATGTAGATCCTTAATCTGTACATGTGCCTGAAGACGGGGACAGATCTAAGTTCCTGAAATGTCATATCTGTTGTCGTCGAAGGAAGCCCGTCACTTTTCGTCGGTGTTTTTCATACACCTTACTTTGTTTTATTATTTATTTTGTTCCTTTATTAGTAGAGCCATTATTCTTCATACAAGTACTATATTCCATTCTTGAATTTATTATTTTAAAATCTAACTTGTATTTCTGTTTTCATGTTGTCTTTCGGGATACGACTACTACATTCATTTCCGGAATAATCGTCTGTACGTTATATATTTGTTGACAACAGCTAATGCTTACATTTTTTATTGTGGGATTTTTATTGCAACCCGACATGAGCCCGCAATGCCTTACCTCCACAAAAACGGTTCAGTTTATAATATTTGTCCGCAATACGTCCTGCTTGGCAGGAATGTTTTATGATGTTAAAAACTGCTCGTACAATGGAGTGAGTTAGACATCCATAATTAGACAATGTTTTATTAATTGACCTTAAGGGGCCTCCCTACATGCGCTTCAAACACGCTGCAGCGAGTAAAGGCTATTAATTTTTTGACAAAACTATTTAACGTAAATTATATTTGTATATCTACGAAAAGAACACACACTTCAAACTATGTCGTTAGACTATAGTTTTACAAATTCGGCCCCTCAAAATGGCCAAAATTGGGTTTTCCAGACTACCGTATATGAAGAAATAACAAACGGATTCTAAAAACACAACTATAGAAACAAGCGTTAGACATGGAACTATGCTGCTCACAGATAAAATAATGTGGTCACCGCTTAAAGTCCAATAAGAAAAATAATAATAGTAAAGCACCACGCCAGCTGAGTGGCTTGCGCGGAGAGGCGATAATACATTACATACGTTGGTTAGTGGCAACCTTACCGCTCCTGCCTCACACACACACACAGCCTCTCTAGGGAGGCCCCGTAACGAATTATGCTGTTGCGTTCAACTGTAACATCAAATCTTATGGTTAAAGGACTCATTCATTCGAGGTGTCCAGCTGTAGTTGTAGGTATAATTTTAGCACAATCGTGCCGCAGTTCTAAACAGCTGACCATGGACCGCGCGCAGCTCAGATCGATTGCGCCTTCCTGTGCGCATGCTTGCGTCATACCCCTTCCCCGCCTACCCTTCCGTGTCCCATCAGTCTTCTCTCCCCCCTTTCCCTTCACCACCGGACCAAGTTCACTTGCCGAAACTTCATCAACAAACCATAGGCGCCAGTCCTGCCGCAGCTGCCGTCGGATGACCCTGGTTCGCGGCCCGGCGCGGGTCGACCCGACCACGACAACCGTTCCGACGACGACCGAGGCATGCCGGGAGCTGAGTGACGGTGAGGTGAGGGGTCGCGTACGTCGGCGTTCTGCGCGGGATTGTTGTTGTCCCCATGTTCCCCGCCACATTCGTCCTGCTTCTCGCGCACTTCCTCGCGGCCGAGAGCTGGACCAAGGATCCTGGGAAAGGTAATTTAGTCATCTCTCCTGAACCACTTAGTTCCAAGTGTCGTACCAGGTAGTACTAGCGCACTACAGGGGACGAACCTACATTAACGGCTGTGGAAACAAAAATATATACATATCGATGTGTGTATGTACGTTCCCTACAGACTCCAAAACGGCTGGAGCGATTTTGATGAAGTTTTCAGGCAATCTTCAGATTAGTCCAGCAGGTGATCCTGTGAAGTTCGGTAGCGATCAGATCAACAAAAATTTGTTTTGCCAATTTTGTGTCATATCTTCCCAACAAATTAATTAATAGTAATAATAATTAATAATAAATTAATTAAGTAGGATCGAGACTTGGAAGGATGCGGCATGTCAATGTATAAACTTCAATTATTGGCTATAGATAATTACTGCTACCCGGGTCGCTAGTTTGTAATAATTCTTCAGTTTCCCTCGCCCCCTGCTTTCTCCATTTCTCTCTTTCTTCCTCTACGACCACTATACAGTTGAGTGTGCAGTTTTACTGGAAAGCGAAAACTATTACGTTGAGATACTACCGAAAATTAAATATAGCAGGTTTGCAGGTTTACTATTGTTCGTCAATTGAACTGTCAAATTACGGTAATTGACATGAAATATATAAATATAGTCCGTTAGTTATTAAAGAAAAATGTTCATGTTTAGTTTCAAAACAATACTATGAAAATTTCTGGTTGAAGGTAGTGAACTTGTCAGAGGTAGCATTTCGTAACAATACGCGTATAGCAGCTGTTAGGCCCTTGTTATGACGGCACAATTCAATGGGGTGGACATGCCAGTTTTCTGAATATTAAAAAGGACGTGTAATATGACTACATACTCGTGTATTTCTCACTGAATTTACATCGAAAATATGTCTAACTCATTTTCGTTTTTTTTTTTTTTTTTTTTTTTTCGGCATGTCTGGTTTTCGAAGTGCGATGCTCTTGTGTTGATTTGTCCACACAAGTCTTGGAACATTGAGGTACAATTAGCCTCACTTTGTTTATATTTTACGGTTTTACTAAAGTAGCTAAACTGCTTATAAACAGTCCAAAAAGTTGTAAAAGAGTTGACGATCGTTCTAAACAGACTTTCTTTTCAATACTTTTGTTGTAAGTGATGCTTTTTGAGACAAACAGTGGGATGTGTTTTAAGAAACTCCAACCCACCGAATTTGGCCGAGAAGTGTGGCTCAACGACCTTTCTTGATTCCAGTTAACAATGGTTTCGATTGAAGAGATTTTAGCCAGTACCTAACGTCGAGGTCTTAAGCGCTGGTTATGAGTGACATGATGTGAGGACGGAGCAGCGCCGGAATAAGAGGGCGGAGGAAACGGGAGATCCCAGAGAAAACCCACTGACCAGCAGCATCGTCTGGCACGATTCCTACATGCGAAAATCCTGGAATCGAACCCGTATCACCTTGGTGGGAGTTATACGAGAAGGTGTACACCTTGTTC
Organism: Medauroidea extradentata; assembly: GCA_003012365.1. Taxonomy (NCBI): domain Eukaryota; kingdom Metazoa; phylum Arthropoda; class Insecta; order Phasmatodea; family Phasmatidae; genus Medauroidea; species Medauroidea extradentata. Next base: position 104,321 of record PNEQ01000671.1, on the reverse strand, counting down.
ACCTCGACTTGTAGCAAGTTTTAGTCGAGTGAACGGCCACCGAACACACCTAGTTGCTAGCATGCAAGGTCTTGTATACTTATTAGTGTGAGATAGGGACGGTTCTATCTTTCCTTTTATTTTTCTTGTAAAAGTCAAATATAAACAAAAGATTTTAATGGTCACAAAGCTGTGTTCAAACGAAATATCACACAAAAACTACAAAATTTACAGTAGATACGAACTAGCTGGACGAAGGAAGCCACTGAAGGAGTATTGCCGGATCCTGCTTCATGTCACTTATATCAGAATATTATCTACCAATTCATTTTTGGCACAGACACAATTAATATTGCGCAAATTAATCCCCATTCCTCAAATGTACGTTAAAAATCTGCTGTTAACATATTAACGGAGTACGCCTTCTTGTACAAGAAAGATAACCGTTTGTACGGATCAATTAATTTGGTAGGATACTAGCTAGAACGCTAGCCAATGATATTTTCTTGTACGCCGTTGATGTTAACTTCAGCGTGTAAGGAAGATATCTGTGTGTACTGGGCTTTAAAGCCGCGGTTCATTGTTTCTAATGTTTCCGCGATAATTATCTTAAAGCCTAAACAAGAGCAGATATCACAAATCTGTCTGGCATTTATATTATAAATTGTTTTACCCATTAACGTGTTAGTCGAAACCATACAATTTCTCATCTTGAAAAAAATTATCCATTATTGTAAAAAATAATTTTACGCGTAACTTGCAAACATATTTGTGATATCTACTATCGTTTAAGCTTAAAAAAATAACTATCGCAAAACGTGTTATATAGCTGCTGGAAAAGGGTGAGCATGGGTGTTTTGCGGCCTTTTTATATGTGTAAAAATTATTAGTGCAGAATCATTTAAAATGTATGGCCACGCACAGTATACCTTTATCTTTAATTTTACGTCGTAAAACGATGGCGGCAAGTTGTCGGCGAGAAGACTTACGCCTAGAGGCCAGAGGGTGGTGTGATACGCGTACTGTGTCGTCCTCGTCACTTCCACACTTCTAGGCCTCTAATGGGCAAAATACGTCCACTCAGACCGCAACCTGAAAGACACTGGTGTATGAAAATAATACAAATAGTTATGCTGGATATGTGTGGTGCCTGCCACTGGGGTTACCTACTTTTAAGTTACCTGTTCTGACACCAAATTAATGTTTCAGCTGTATTTATGAGTATCAGTGGTGATTTTATCAATTCGTGCAAGCTTTCAAAATGTTCGGCACGGAACGCGTGTTCTGTGTCACGTTATATGCTGTTCACTTTAAACTATGCACTCAGAAGAACTTGCAATTAATTTAAAATACGTTTCAATGGGCAAATAGGTGTTAACGTTTGAGAGTGTTGAAATGTTTTTACTGGTTTTTAGTGACACGGAAGTTTTCATATTAAAAATAGTAAAGATGGCACAAAACTGCTGAAAAAACTTTATGCAGTGCTCGCTTTATCGTGAACGACTTATATAATCAATCAAAGAGAGAATGTAAATAAAAGCTTTTCTTAATGACTCATTAAGGTAGTATCGATTTTTACCTATGAGTAGTTGTCAAGTGATACGACATTTTGCTACAAAGTTTTTAAATTTTGTGACGGAATAGTATTGCAGTTATTTTACAATATTCTCAGGACAGTATGTTCATATTTGAAGTCATGAAGCTCGAGACATTACAAGTGTTCAGTTCTCTAGTTACCGTAAGAAATATAAACACGTACATTTTAATACTTTCTTTTTTTAATTCTTATTCCTGTAAAATAGTTCTTATTAATTTCATTAAAACAAATTCATTGTTTTAATTGAAAAACACATCCTGCAACGTAAAATGTGTTAACAAATTAAATATGCACTGTCACACAATTTTAATAGTGGGCTTCGAATTGTGAGTATAGCTTCGACTCTTATTCACGCTCGACTTGCATCCACAGCTCGCAATATATCCATCAGCGACTTGTGTGAATGGGAGATTACGCCATGAACTTATATTTTAAAAACGGTTATAATATGTAAAATGCAAATGTTTAATATCTTTACATAACACTGATCTAATGTTCTACTTGTAGGTGTTATTATTGGTAGCATTTTTGCTAGGAAATATTTTCAACCCATAGTTTTCGCAGTGTTAAAATGTACAGTCCTACTATTTTTGTGATATAAAATTAATGAAAATTTTCCCTCGTATAGAAATGGGTTGGTTGCTATTTCAAGGCATCTATATAATTTCCCGTGAAAATGTTTTAGTAATTTTTATAAATTGCTAAAAAAAAAAAAAAAAAAAAAAAAAAAAAAAAAAAAAAAAAAAAAAAAAAAAAAAAAAAAAAAAAAAAAAAAAAAAAAAAAAAAAAAAAAAAAAAAAAAAAATTACATTTTTGCATTTTTTTGTAACTGTCCCTAAAGTTTAGTAAATTAATTTCGTTAGACGTACAATTAGGTTTAAAGTGGAAGATCTGTTATTTACGCTTGTAAAATATTCCTTAATTGGATTTGCTTACTAAATTTTGTACACCATACAAAATAGTACAATTTTGATTCTGGCATGTTATTTTCAAAAACTTTGCTACAGAAACTTATTTGATTAATTAGTAATTCACGTCAAGAAGCCTAACACTTTGTATTGAATAAATGATCCTTAATATTTTAGAATCCAGTGCCTTTAACGGCATTGTGGAAAACACAAAAATATGCTGCGTGTTTAAATACGACTTTTAAATTCTTTACTAGAAATTTAGCAACCAAATCCAATTCTTAATTTCTAACAAAAGAGTTTGTTGAAATTGGCTAAATTAAAATACAATAGAACAAAACAAGAATACCAACGTATCAATCGTAAAATTGGATTTCAATTTAATTTAATATTTGGGCTTATTAGTGGGAATTGCACATATGTAAACATAATATACAAAGGTTTCTTTGTATTTACTATTTTGTTTCAGGTTTGCTATTTGAACTAGTTGTTTAGTTTACGTTGCGGTCCCCGACGCATCCAAAGGAAAATAATGGTCAACAATAATCTGAAACCAATACAATTGTTTACTTTTTAATTAATCGTTTTATGTGTCGGGAGTTTGTATTTTTAATTTAAGTACTATTTAAAGTTTAAAATACAAAATATACATACAATTTTGTGTTTATGAAATTCTCACACTAATTCGAAAAAAAGGCAATAAATTTTGAACAGCTAGACAGATCCTCATCAAATGCAACTAAGAACCATCCCAATGAAACTGGTTTTCAATTATAAAAAAAAATTGAAATTGGCTCATTCGTTTTGGGACTACGAGGCTACAGCAAACTTATCACAGCCCTCCTGTTCCGTTGGGGGTTAAAAATTATTACTGGGCACAAAATGATTCTTAACAACTTATCGTATTTATACACAACTGCACAATATACTCAACGTTAAGTCACTTCAGAGATCTATACATAAGGGGCTAGATGCTGCGTTTGAGATACGAAACAGGCCGGCTATAAGAGCTAGATTAGCTCGTGTGTAAACCACCTTACCGCCCTTATGTGCTGGGTGCAAAAACAGTGTGCATTGTTTTGGGCGTTGGCTTTTTCCTTTGAGACTTTAAGCGGTGACCCTAAAATTTTATTTACGGAGTTCAGTCCAGCGCGTGCTTCCCTATTTTTTGTTTTATGATTCAGGTTTGTATATTTTACGTCTGAAAAAGCCATTTTCAGCTATTTTGAAGTGCCCGAAACCATGTTTCTAAACATTTTATCTCTAAAACAAAATAATATAGAAACATGGTGTGAAATGTGTTTTCTTTTCGTAGGTCAAGCTTATCGAACAAACTTTTAGTAGTATCGCTTAGAAAAACGTTCTTCTAACACGCTACAGCAATATTCATGCGCCAGCTGTATAGAGCTTGTAAGAGCTCGCCAAATCTCTCCACTTTATAGTAATTGCTTCCATTTATTGTGCGCGATTCTCAAGGTCTAGACAATGCTTTGTATTCATTTGTTTTAAGGTCATAGTCCGGATTTTATGCTGTGTAAACTCCAGCAGCTTTGGCACATTTCCAAGGTGATATTTTATTTATTTCGGAAGATCCGTTATTCTGAACGCAAATGTGTTATCTTTTGTGCGTTTTTCCTTGACATTCATTCCTTTTATATATGGTTGCGCAAGAAACGTAAACCAATTCCCATGAGTACATGGTATTAAAATAAACATTGTAGAAAGAATTTAATTAAAGATGTTTCATAACTAAGTCTTGCAGTACAATTTAAATTCGGTAAATTAATTTTATTATAAGTATATCATGTATATTAATGTTATACGAATCCATACATTTCGTAATTATATTGTCACGGGTCAGTATCGGATATATACTCTGTTATTACAACCAGAATAAATAAACTTAAAAATAGCCTAACTTCAGGGGCAAGCGTTTATTAACATGACTGACAGGGGCAAAACAAAACAACATGAGACTACTCGCTTCTAGAGCTTGCGCAAGAGGTCCAATCAAGAATAATGGTAACGCATTCTGTAATGAGTACGTGTGTTTTCCTTATGTAGCACCTGAAATAAGAAATGGTTAGAACTACTTAATACTAGACAGAATACTCGATAAAATGGGGCCAGAGAGAGAGATCAATTATAATTAAATAAAACACCTACGGCTTCATTTAAAAGACTACAATTTATTAAATAAGATAGCACCGTAATTTATAAAATTTATCACAGGTAATGTAATCTGACAAAATATAGACTATAATAGTTATTTTTAAATTTTAAGACTGATTTAAATATGTTAAAGTTCTGACAATTATCAATTAACCATTATTTAGACCAAACTGAACATTATAAAGTTTTTAAAAGTACAAGTAATGAATTATTTAAAACAAGTTACAAACGATCATTTAAAGCTTATTAAAATTTGCAAAACTAAAGAGTTTTTATTTAACTAAATAATTATTATTACAATTATTTTCTTCCGTTTCAAGTAAAGTTAAACTTTCACATGTGTGTGAGTGTTCAGACAGAGACTCGCGCTCTCTCCTGTTTTAAATTCTCACGACAAATAAATTAAAATCTTAATTTTACATTTAACTTTTTACTTAAACTTTACTAATACCTTTAACCTTAACTTTAACATACATTTTTCCGTCTATTTTAACTGTACCGTTTGCCTTAATTAAAGAAAAGAAATGGTCAAACTTAACATTAACCTAAAACGAAGACCTAGACAGGCGGAATACTTAATTTTTGTGGCGTCGGTCCTCAATGGCCAGGGCCTCCAATCCTCTGCTGCCGGCCAAGCCCTTGGAAGCAGACGTCTCTGCCGACGCCAACAATACAGGTTTCACTAATTATTGCCTAAACAAGTGCACCACCGACATTCTAGCCCTTGTGAGGCAGATAGGGTAACTGACCCGCAGTAATCAGGCCACAATTTTTAGAAGTAGTCAGTGAACCCGACACAAAGGCGAACGCTCATTGCGAAATAATTAGACCCCCGCCTTCCCACAGCAGAGTCAATGACTTTCCAACACTCCAAACAAGACTAAAATAAAATTCAAAAATTTACGACGTGATAATACTGTTACAAGTTTGAGACATAAACATTATTTGTGAGCAATTCCCATGAGTTCTTTGGGATAGAGGTCTTATAATTAGAAATAAAATAATTAAATTTAGTACTGGATTTAATAGCTCACAAAGCTACGAAATACACAAAACAGTAATCAACTATAACTCTCACAACACAATTAGTTATGCACACAATTACTACTGTGTCACAGACACGTTAATTAACTTTGTCAATTAAAGCACAAAAAATGTCTACCATCAATTAATTAAACAGTACAAATCACAATAAAATTCAGTCATATCTCCAATCAACAGTATTTCAAGTAGTGACAGTGTACAACCTTAATAGTCCGCCGTGGTGATGAATCGTCGTGTGCTGCGCAGCACCCCGAGTGCACCGCTGTCTTCACTCTTGAGGTCTTCGGTTCGACTCCCGTCGCGTACCTCCTTCTTCGCCCGTCAGCCCGCCGCAGCAGTCCTCTTGTATCGCCAAACACTGCTCCTAAGATAGCCGCCTACCGCCTCACAGTAGACTCTGACGTCACCAAAATGTCTTCACCAGTCTATCTCCACAACCATAGCACCTTCCTCTAGCACTACCAATAGCGAACTCTCTCCAATTTGTCGATTCAGCCCTTATATACCAGGCAAAACAGTAGGGGAATAACCGCATTACAGGGGTCTAAAATTAGATATTTCATTATGTTTCGGATGTGGTTTGAGTCACGTACGCCGCTTCGCAGGGCAAAAACGCAGTTGGGACAGGTATCTATGACGTAATTTCGGCGGGATTCCCACTGTGAGACACTCGGGCTTTGAGTCATGGGCCAGCCCTCAAGGTGTTTCGACACAGGCCCCATCCAGCCCGCCCTCAGAAACACAGCATGCAAACCTACGGAGCAGTGTGGACGAACCAAGAGGACTGCTGCGGCGGGCTGACGCAGCAGTCCTCTTGGTTCGTCCACATTAACGGTTTCTCTTAGCAAAGAGAACAATATAAATATCGGCTGTGTCGAAAATGATAGATTGCATACAGAAGGTAGGACATTTTGGGATATATTGTTACTGAAGTGTATTTATAATTTCAGTGTACGGTGTATGTAAAATAACAAAGCATTACTTCCTGAAATTAATGAGAAAAATAATTTTTGCGGCCAGTTAAACGGTTCAGAGCATACTTCGAAATTTATAGTGATGTAGATATCATGCTGTGTGTAGGACACACTATGATTTCGTAACGATCTTGAACAGTATCTATTTTACTCTACTGATCCCATTTAACTGATAGCACGCTGACGAACTATCACACACAGAGTTGTTATTGATCACGTACAGTTAATCATCTCATGCCGAGTCTTAATAACTGTAATTAGGAACTTTTAATCTAATATTTATTTGTTAGGCAAACATCCCAGAATAAGTTCGTGTTTTTCAGTACGTAAGTCTGCAGGGGTTGTGTTGTTAAATAAAACGTTGCGTTCGTTACATTTCATGAAGTAACGTTGTTTAAAGTTGGTAAATTTTACCTCGAAGCGCTCAGAAATATTTTGTAACAGGCGGACAGACATACCGTAAGAGAGAGATAATATCGCTGTTGAATATACAAATACCCTTAAAATATAACATTGTTTAATTTGTATTTTCATATAGTACGCACAGTGTATTATAAAATGAAGCACTTTATTAATAAATGTATATTGTTGGTAAAATTAGTCCCAGGTATCAGCCTGGGTCTGAGACACGGTATAAAGGATAATAGTAAACTTGGTTAATTCCTGAATGTCATTGTAACCACTTGAGAGATGCATTTTGTTATTTTACACACGGCTGTCTAGAAGCAACGTACTTGGGCGAAAACTGCACTCTGTTCGCCGCACGAGTCTTTTGTTGTGTGCTCCTAGACCGCCCCGAGTGCACTCTTGACCTGCCCCACCTCTTCGTAACGAAGCGCACGGGAAGTTGCCTACTTGAAGCCTACCATACTCGTCTACTTGTCCTCCCGAGTACGCTTTGTTCCTCGTCTCTCACGGAGTATGAAAGAAAAACAACGCGGATGTGAAAAGAAATCTTCTTCCGCCCTCTTTTTTTATAATACGCCGTTCTCACTCGGATTATATCTGTTGTAGCGCCTAGTAGAGTGGTGGTTTGCGGTTTCTGGGAGTGACTTATTTTACTCAAGTCCTCAAGGTATTTCGGTAGATTGCAACATACAATTATGTGATATGTTTAAAACTTTTTTTTTACAAATGTACTACGCAAAAGTTTGCGGAAAGTAACATATTAGCAAACCCGACCTATATGCACGTTTTGTATGTATTTATGGCCTTATGCACATTTTTAGGTAACATTTCATCAAATGAATGCCTATCAAGTTAGACATCATAATGTTAATAAAATACATGCGAATTTAACTGGTATGCTGTTAGGTTTAGATTTATTTTTTAATTTATTCAGTATTCACATATTTAATTTCTCAGACTGAATTTTCATTACAGTAACTTAAGTGTTATCAATATTTTTTTTCAGTGTGTTTTTAGTTTAATACGTCATTGAGTGGGCCTACGCTGCAGTTGTAGGTACCTTTATTTTCTCACTTTAAACATGTGCGTTATTTTGTGCGTCACTTGCCGCCTTAAAATTATTGATTTAACTAACGGCTGTTTCTGTAGGAATGCAAACAATGTTTCAGAAACGTGACATATTTATCCATATCATTCATTTTGTAAATTTAAAGATCTGCACATATGACTTCAAGAAGTTCTGAGAGTAAAAGTACGGTTTTTTGAATTGTAACATTTTCTTTAATTTGGAACTTTGATTGGGATCTTTAATTTGCTGCTACAGCCAATTTAAGTAAATATTTTTACCAGAGACTTTACATTACATGAGGAGTAAACATTCAAAATCAGACATGTCCAAATTATCGAGATGTAGAGAAAATTAAAATAAGTGATATCTTATAATAGTTACTAAGAAGAAACGTGGGTTTTTCAAACATGACATTAAATTAGTTTATAGGATCTGAGATTAGCTTTACTCGTGTGTAGTTACCTAGTCTATTTATAAAGGTTGTCGAACTCATTTTTTGATTTTTAGTTTGTAAAATTTCCATAAATAAAAATCTATTAATATGATTACTGGTGATGACATGTGGCATTAGTTCGTCGTATTCAAATTTCTGTTTACCATTTTATTTAGTAGCATTTTCTAGGTATTATTTTCTAATAGTTACTACCACGTGTAGATCTTGGCTTCTAGAAGTCAGTCGTGTTGCTATTTCTTGTCTAGACATTCCGACACACATTTCAGTTACCATCTAAGTAGAAGAAATCAAGTACCGTGGCTTTGTGGAACCTTCCTGTCTCTGGGTTTTTTGGGGAGGGGGTTACTTTCTGACTGGCTGAGGCTGTAGGCCTGTCAGAAGCTTTCTTCTACCGGATTGGAAGGACTGTACGGCCAATCAGAGTGAACATTTGCATTCTCCTGTCTGGAGACGTTCTCACACTTTTGGGAAATGATACCCAGAGATTTCATAATTTATACCCGTCTTCCCTAGCTGTTCATGTTGGAAGGATGTTTTAATGTTTCTATTACTAATCGTGAGTACCTTTACTTCTGTTCTGGGACTTTAGCTACTGTCTTAAATTGTTCGAAATTTTTTCTTCATGCTCTGGCCAATCCACTTTCCAAGTGTACTTATCAAGGCTATGAAGCTGTTCAAGAGCACATTAAATTTCCCTCGAAATAATAAATAAGAGCACTCAGATTGTCGTGAACAGCCATGGAGGATGAGTTCATCATTACCAACGTAGACAAAATAACACCGTGCTATGCGTCACCGAAAAATCATCGAATGTCGAACTACCACGCAAAACACGGTCCACACTTAAGGATATGTGCATCAATTGTCACTGTTTTTGTTTGTATATATTTATTACACTAAGATGAATCATATATTGTAAAATTGTCACAAAGCTTCTAAAATGTAGAGTAATTTGTTCAAAGCTAAAAGTAATGTAATTTTATCTAGTTACATGTTTTAATATAATTTCTTTAAGTAGATAACCAACCTAAATTTTAAACCTTTTCTTTTGAAAAAAATAAGCTACATAGTACAACTTTAAAATATACATGTAATTCATGGTTTTACGATATCTGCTCCCTTTTAGAATTTGAAGATAATAATTGAAAAACAGTAGCATAAATAAGGATCAGGCCTTACATAATTAGGACTCAACACTGCAGATGTGTGTACATTCTGCAATTTTGGGGAAACGGCCGTCCCCACAAAGTGACTCTGGAGAAATTATATCAAGCTAACCATAGAGGAATGCCGCACAGTGTCATATAAATGTGGACCTGAGAACTTCCTGATGGTGACTCCAGAGACAGTTGGATACTACATAGACAACATGACTAAACAAAGTATTTTTTACATACACATCATTCTTGGAGGAGAGACGTTATCCCGGGAAATTATTTTTATCGCATTATGGAGGACTCAGGTCCGACTCTCATCTCTGGGGAATCCTGATTTTTGGGTTTACATGATTTCTCAAAAACACTCCAAATAAATAAGTCTAAGATGGCTTCTTAATACAAGCCATGGCAGATTCCTCTCCCAGTTCGTTCCATTGTGTAAAAATTAGTGTAACCTTTTCTAATGACCTAGTTGCCTACGAGACGTAAAGCTTAGTAAAAATTAAATTGTAATTTCTTTAAAAGGTGTTAGCAGTATGAGTGAATGATCAAAAGAAATGGTATACGCTTAAGTAAACATATTTCGCTCAGTAATTTTATCCGTATTGTTAATATTTTGTTAAAGAACATAATATATAAGTTGTTTGTAACCCATAATTATATTTGTCACAGACACAAGTAGGTGACTATATTGTTGGCTGTAGCACTCGCCTCCCACCAAGACAATTCGGGTGTGGTTCCCGGCGGGGTCGAATCTCGAATAATTCGCACGTGGGAAACGTGGCCGGCAGTTATTTATTTATTTTTCACATTTCGTTATTTTCACACAGCAAGGCCTCATTTCACGTCGTCTTCCAATGAGTTGCAGACGGACTCCTAGTCATAAAGTCTGCTATCAGGATGTGATGCCCATATTTATTTTAAGTGTCTTAAAATCCGTTTTCAAAAGCTCGCCACGAGCTGGATAATAAATAGTTTTCGCAATTACATGACCAAGTTTTGTCAATCCCCATGATCTTTATGAACGCCGATAAGGTTAATTCTACTACAGGTTAGAAAAATAATTGTTAAAAGTTTGTCACAGGGAAAATTTCTGCCGCTTGAGCGTTGGTATCGGAATGGGTACAAACTGACCAATCGTAGAGCTCTCCTTAATTTTAAGTTACTTAAAGTTGATCATTTAAAACACAAAATTGGTTTCTTTTCACTTTAAAATTATGTTAAATTACTTCTGTCATTTCCAAGCATATTTAAATTTAATTTTACTATAGTTTCGTATTTTCCTGGTCCAATTGCGATAACTGCGATACCAGCGGCAGAAAGTTTCCCTGTGCCACAATCTCCCATAAAAAAAAAACACATTTTCTTTCTAACCTGTAGTAGAATTGACCTTAACGCCGATAGTGCAGGTCAGCGTATTAAAATGGCGGGAGCAACTAGAAACACACATGTTTCATGTATGTAAAATATTTTGCTAAACGTGACATTCACAGCACATTGTTTGCCGGTTATTTAATTTGCATTATCAATGATATTTTCGTACTTGTTTCTTCGATGTTTGTGAGAAGTGATGGGAAAAGGGACCTTAACTGCTTGTAAGGTAAGGCCCCTTTCCACCTGACTCCTCACATTTTTAGCATAAGGTATTCAGTTTCACTCCTTCAGTGATTTTGGTTATGCGTACCGTTTACTAACTTATTTTGTTCGAGAGTAGGGCAAGTGAGGAGTTGATCAAGAAGCTGCAAGGTAAACATTTGGTCATAGGTAAACTTTATTAGGGTTATGTTTTGTACAGCAGAGTCAGAAATATGATCTTGCCTACTCTGCCCTCGTGAGCCTATAGTCGCAGTAAACATGCGCACAGGTGAAGGAAGCATGTGTAACTATATTAAGGGTTTATGTTTCGTTTCAGCGTCGAGCTGCGACGTGACGGTGAGCAGCGATACGTGGAAGAACGGCACCGTCTCGTCGCCGCTGCACCCCAAGCCCTACCCTCCCAGCAGCTACTGCCAGTACGACTTCCAAGGTCGCGGCAACGAGCGTGTGCAGATAGTCTTCAGTCACTTCAACCTCTACCACGCCGCCGACACCAGCGACCAGTGAGTGCTCCTACCAAGTCGTCTACACCTGGTATACATTATGTCCGGAAACAAACCCCTAACAAGCACTCCACACGAATCCTGGGTAAAATACAGACGAACATGTTAGTGGCAAAATGTTGTACGACGACATTTTATGTGTGCAATGTTGCAACACTGCACGGAGATAGTCCCCTCTTGCGCTCCACGATAAAGTATTATTTCATATACGTTAAGGCTCGGTTTCAGTCGCCATATTGAATTTTATTTGATTTTTTTCCTCCCGCTTTTCTGGAATTCTAAAAAGAAAAATGTTAAATATGCGATTATACCTCAAATTCTATTTATATTTCGCTAGAGTACAGACCTTGCGATTTAGCTGTTAACATATAATTACGCCGCAATGTGTGTGGCACACATTTTTGTATTCATAATGGACGACTTGAAGTACACGCCCTGACGTCACACCGCAGGGGAAATACTGTGGGAAACAAAGCTTGATTACAAACATGCTGATTTTTTAGTTGGTAATTGCAGAAAGCAAAAATGTTGCGCATTCATAAATTTGCACGTAAGGGTAAAAAATTTTAGTTTCAATTTCATGGTTAAGATACGCAAATACATAAGATTAATGTTTACCTAAAAAAAGCGATAATTCCAAACAAATAATCAATTTTCTTGACGTACATCTCAATCGGGACATGTGAAGCCAAACAGCTAAATGAAGGTTATGTTCGGCTGCGGTGTCCATGGAGATAAGAATTGTACCCCACACCTGACTGAAACTCCGCCTCTTTTCAAGTCGTCCATTTGCCCGACAAATTGCGACCTAACTATACGTTACTAGCTCTATTGTCACGATTGTTTTGTAGCTCAAAGTAAGTAGAATTTGCAGTATAGTCGCCGATTTAACATTTTTCTTCTCAGAATTTCAAAAAAGCGAAAGTTAATAAAATTCAACATGGCGACTGAAACCGAGCTTTAAGACAAGTCAACATAGAATCATGTTTGGGCTGCTCAGGATTTTAACCTATACCAATAATATGCAGGTCAGTACAAGTAGTAATAAGGTAAGTTAAGATATGTGGAGCGCAAGAGGGGACTAAGTACAGATCGATGTTGCCACATTGAGAAAATAAAAAGATCATCGTACAATATTTTGCCACTAACATTTTCGTCTTCATTTTAGCCCATGAATCGCGTGGTGTGCTTATTAGGCGTACATACTGTATATCATTTTCAGTACATTTTATACAAGATGCTACAAAATTGCCTGTCAATATTTTCGGAAAACAACCCTCACATCTGGAATGTGAAGAGATTTCGGCCAACACTTACCACCTAGGCCTTGGGCGCTGGTGAGGGGTGACATGAAGTGTCCGTAGAACAGCGCCGAAATGAAGCTACAGGGAGACCCCCGAGAAACCCCGCTGATCAGCGGCATCGTCCGGCACGATTCTCACTTGCGAAAATCCGGGGACCGACCCCGTTGGGAATCGAACCCAGATCGCCTAGGCGAAAGGCGCCAAAACCCACCCCCTCCCTTTTTTTTCATAAATGTATTGGAACACAAAATGTTTTACAAGGTATCTGGTAATTCGCCGGTAAGGACTGCTTCATGTGAATAAGTGACCAAAATTGAGCTGAAAATATCGTAGGTAAAAAGACTCCAAACCCTTAACTTTTCAGTTAGGTCCAAAAAAAATAGTGAGCGTGAATGTACGGGTAGTATGCTCGCACTGCATTGTAATTTTTTTTGTAAACAAAGGTTATGTCGACTTTTTACCAGCAAGTATTTTCCTCTTAGTTTTTCTCCCGTTACATTCCCTTGGCAGTTTTTTTCCTTTTAATGAAATTTTCTCGTAAACTAACGGCCTTACGACTTTTTAACGAAGATAATTTTCTATTTGGTTTTTAACCCCCGACGTAAAAAGAGAGGTGTTATAAGTTTAACGTGTGTATATGTGTGTTTGTCTGTGGCACCACAGCTCCTAAACGGATGAACAGATTTTTTTTAAGGTGACTTGATCCAGAGTGCTCTTAGCTATGAGTATAGAAAATCTGTTCAATCACTTGAAGATCATTATCTCTTTTATAATTGTTGAAGGGTTGTGAGCAATATATAGTAGGATTTTTTTTATATCTACTTGTTGTATAAGATTCACTTGGCACAGTATGCGTCCTCGAATTACCTGACCTCCACTATAGACATGGGCCCGTACAATGCGTACCGTCCAGTTAAATACGTCTCCTCTGGTATGTAGCTGCCAATAATAGCTGCGGTGATTTATTAAGGGGTGTACATCCATTAGGTAGATAATCGTTGGTGTACATGCAGTTTTACAGGATGTCCCACAAGTACGTGCACACGGAGGCGTTGTACTTCATCACACTGCACCACTACTATAACGTTCCATACTAAACCATTTATATTTTCCCTATTGGACTGGACTTATGGGACATTCTGTATTTGAAACTTTATTATAAAATTTCAAAAGTATCGCAAATCGTTAAACATAGATTGAAGGCGAACGAACTGTCAAATTTCAGACAAATTCCTTCATTAAGTTGCAATAACTTTAGGGAAACGCTAGTTGGCGTGTTTACAATCGTCTATTTTTTTAATTAGCATTTCCCAATATTTATGTTAGAGTGGTCATACTTTAAGCTAAACGTAGGCAAAAATTACTTTCTTATTGGTTTCGTTATTTTATCAAATTTGGTTTAACGCGATGTCACGAAACCATTAAAAAAAACCTTAAAACTGAGGTGGCTCTAGGCTGCGTTTGTCTGTGTGAAGTACAGAATAGATGTGACGGTGAGGGTGCTGTTGTCATTTTGCCCATATCGTTTTGTTTGAGGGAAGAATGGTTTAAATTTGAACGTATGTATACATATTTTTTTTGTTTTTATAATTCCGTTGGTATGTCCCCACTTTCGGATGTCTGAAGAAGCAATTAGCAGCAATTTTGGGGACACAGTTTGAAGTGTGTGTTCTTTTCGTAGCTACACGAATATAACGCAAGATAAATACTTTCGCAACAAAATTAATTGCATCTCGCAACCATACATATATCTCAAACGCGGGCAGGGATACCCTTTAAAAAGTCCCGACGCGCGCACGGTGTTGTAGCATATAATGCGTATTTTTCTTATGCTACACCGCTATACGTATTCGTAGTTCGTTTATCTGTTAACAAAACATGATCTTTAAACTATACTTCTGCGTTTTTAAAAACACGGCAGAACTGTTATACGTATTTTAGGGCCTCTCAAAGTATTTATAAACCTCTTTTTCAGACTGCTGTTGTTTATTTACACACTAGAATGGACTGTAAACCAGCAAATGTTGCGAAGATGTAAAATAACGGCATCGATAGGCTCTAGCCGACACGAAAGTACAATTCATCACGATGATGACCGACGAAAGATTCTCTTTTCTTTCCGAAAGACCTGGGTTGCCAACTCTTGAAACTGCACCATAAGCAGTGTTACCAATCACGTGGCAAGACCAGCGGCGTAGGAAATACGAACTTGATGTGTCCAAATGCCCAGTTTCGTGACGATTATTTCAAAATATCCTGTTACACTAATTTCAAAATTTACTAGTCCAAACAGCTGTATAAAAAACTACATTCTGACTCGCAATATTTTACACAAATAAAATTTTAGGGTGATCCACATAGTGCCATAGAAGATGAACACTACAAAAACTCTACGTCCGATTTAGGCACTGCGCCTCGCGTAAAAACGTGGCATTCTTACTGTCGCACTAGTGTCACCCATATCACAATTTATTGCCTCCAACGGGAAAATAAGCAGCATCCGAAAGACTTGCCTCAATGGCACCAAAATGTTTACAGGATGAGTCGTTAATATACGCTAATCCATAGAAAGTGCAATCTTGAGGATAAATAATTAGAGAAACACTACGCAACATTGGGCCTAATGTGATTCGTGAGGGTGATGGCTTGTAAGATTGAGATTTGAAACATGGAAATTCACAATAAAATGACAAGTAAATGTTACAAAAGTATATGATTTCTAATGCAGCTATACGGTTAAATGTTGTAAAGACAAGTAACCATAGAAAACAATGATACAGAAACTACACAC
Organism: Medauroidea extradentata; assembly: GCA_003012365.1. NCBI lineage: Eukaryota > Metazoa > Arthropoda > Insecta > Phasmatodea > Phasmatidae > Medauroidea > Medauroidea extradentata. The sequence goes on along the minus strand of PNEQ01000671.1, from coordinate 88,365 downwards.
GTCATACATTGTTTAGAACTCTGTGACCAACCACAATAGCGACTTGGCAATACACGTAAGTAATCAGGATACAAAATTGAATAAAACGTTCAATTTTACGTAAGTTCTAATCCCGACGTTTTCCACTGGCAGTTCATGATCAGTTGGAGGTGGATGTTTTAATGCCTGGAGGGCGATTAAATTTCGCCTTTTATGGGTGCAACGCAAAATTTGCACATGCATTGCGTCTGGTTGCGATGTATTAAAATTAAACACTTATGTAATGTCATAGAAGACCCGTTTAAGGGGGATTGATCCCTGTCAGATCGGTTTTACGGTTTTTCTTATAAATCAGAGAATAGATACATTGTTTTACTTTTTCACGCTGTCAAGGCATAGTTTATTATTTCACTCACTTTTTGGAATCCATATGGCATTGTTTCTGTTAATGTTGCGGCCTCTGTAGTCACTCCCGTAAATAAAGTAATTTTTTCCTTTTCAGCTGTTTCCCGTTGCAAAACAACGAATATATTATGGTTCCAGCAGTTACAGAAAATCGATTAAGTTTTTATCTATGCCTTGTCTCGACAAAAATTTTGATACATCGACTGGAACAGAAGTTATCGAGAAGAAACAGATAAATCCAAGGTGGCAGGGATCAATACCCCTTAACTTGCTCTGCACTTGCGTTGCCCTGCGTCGGTGCCAATAGCAGGTGGCGATATTTAATCTGCCCCCTGGGAGGTAGGCAGGCTAAAATACTGTAGTGCATGGCGTGTCAGTTTCCCATGACATTTGCTTGTCATGATGTGGTGCATTTACACATTTTCAATTTCCACTTTTGACATCATCTTCGACCTCAAGAATCACATTAGGTCCAATGTTGCATGTTTCCTTGATTACTTGCCCTTACGATTACACTTTCGCAGAGTTAGCAATTCTTAACTACTCAACATGTATATGCACACACAGGTACCTACACATCCACACGTTTAAATACTTTTAATCTGCTGTAGAACATGAGATTTCAAATAATTCAGACGCCTAGGGCTGCAGGTTCAGTATGGACATATCCGTATTCGTGAACGATGGCGTACATACATATAAGTGGCTTTGACTTGAGCACAGCTATGAGCTTTTCTCGAATGAACTGTAGTCGGCCACACCTATTTCTCTAATTAAAATATTTATATTTGATTACATTTACGTGAATATGCGTAACAATTTACTCTAAAGTTAGTAATGCAACGTGTAATGTATTCTTCGTTTTCGTCTAAAACTGTGGTTTTTAGTCAAAATGTTTTCATGGCTGGTATTACTGACTGTGGTCGAATCTGTGTATTTATTTGAACGTTACGTAACCATGAGAACAGAAATGTAATACGTGTTAGTGGTTACGTCTTCGCTGTATCAACATAATTTTCTTGGATTGAAATGTTTTTATCTTTACATACGTCTGTGTTTATGTCGTAAAGGGTTATTGTATTCAATTTGGAAGAAATTGATTTGGTTTATTTTACTGAAAATATTAACGTAAGTAAAAAAAAAATTCCTCAGTTGTTTTTTCTACCGAACTCCGGCGAATGGAAATATTCTAGCGTGTTTCTGAAAATTGCATTTTGTGCTATTCATGATTACTTTACCCGTAATACAGATTGAAATACGTATTTCGTAACTTTTTCCACGAGCTAACGTTTTACTTTTAAATATGTGCACAAGTTGTGATGTTTAGTGAGGCTACTGTTACTTCTTGGAGGCGAAGTACATTTTTCAGTTTAAATTTATTTATTTTTTAAAAACAAAACGTTTGAGCGTCATTTATATAAATTCTGGCTGCGTTAAAGCGCATAGTGAAATTAATTGGTTTGTTTATTTTATTATTCTACTCTGTGGAAATTTCCGGAGTAGGAAATCGATTAATTACTTTGGACGGTTTTAGATGCCGTAACATAGCAAGCAAAAATTTAATCATTACATGATTTATTCTTTAACGAAGTTAAATGTTCAGAAATGAATTCAAAACAAGAATTATTATACAAATACATAAATCCGAAATGGTGACACTACTTACCCCTAAATGTGACCACCTAGGTGGACATGTGTCGTTCGTTTGAGGGCTACAAGTGCGGAGCGCTAAGGGACAATCAGGTATACACCAATGCCTCAACCTAACCTCTACACTGAAATTTTTTTGTGAAAATTACAAGGTATTTCGTTGTAATTTTTCTAACTTTTGTACATTTATAAAACGTTTCCTTCTAAACTTATCTGTTTGAAAAGATATAAGGATTTTCTTCGTAAAAATCTTACGAAAAATTTGAAGTTATCAAAATCAGAGGTTCGTCGAAAATAAAATAGTTGTAGACAAATCCATCATCTGGAATGCTTTTTTTCTGGAATGAAGCTAATATTCATACTGATTGCATGGCTCAAAATTAAAAAAGTTATCTAATTGAACTTGCACTGAATGGATATAAATAAAAAAAAAGATCAAATGCCATGTTCATAAGATCAGTGTTATTATTAAATTAAAATGACATTTTCTCCTTGCTGAAGTACAAATGCAAGTATATAATTTGAAATGTTGTAAAATACACGTATTATTTTACAAAAGCCATATTTTTTATTTACGAGGGATATTTTGGCAACTGGGCTTCTGAGGATTGTCCATGCGAACGTAAAGAAAATATTTTCAGTGTCAGTGTGGGTGCAACAATTACGGTGTGCAGTCGTCTCGCCAATATCTCTTCTATTTGAAACATTCAGCGGTGACCCTATTATTTTATAACGTAATGTTAAATGTCATGCTGTATTGTGCATGTGTATTTTCATAGCTCAGCCCAAAGATTTACATAGTTAAAAAAACGTAAAACTCTCATTTTCGCCTTTTTCGGCAGCGAGAAAAAAACCTTGCATATTTGGGAAGATTTCCAATGGGTACACATAAGTGTAACAATCTTTGTATGCTGTTCCTAAACAGACATCGCACACGCACGCAAATTAGCTACAGAAAAAAATGTTTGTCGGCCGAAAAATTTTTAAATTAAGTTAAACTCCTTAAATATAGTAATATATATTCCCGATTTCCATGCCCTACAGAGGAGAGTTAGATTTGTAGATTTTCTACAGTAATTTCTGTTTTAATATATTTTTGGTAAATGTGGCTATGTTGAGGCATAGAACATATTTGTCATGAATTTTAAAGATCATAATAGCGTTATATGTTTATCTTATGTTGGAATTATAATTATTCTTAAAAGTTCACCTACATTTCCCTTGCAATAATTCTGCATGACAAATTAATGAGATTCCATTATTATTTATGCCAAACGGTTCATCAAGAATATATCCTGTCTTGTCGGAGAGGAAATTTGGATTAATACAACGTTCACTGTATATTATAGCTCTAAAACTGAAAAGTAAAGCAAATTATCTAAAAATTCCCCTTAACATGTCTAATGGTAAGGTAAATATTTGCCATCCATAAACATTTGAAACATACGCTTTGGTATTTAATCCAAATTATATATCCAAAGTGCACATTATGACTCTAACGCAGGCACATCATGCACAGTCGGCAGATAATAGCAGGTTACTTATAGTACCTAGAAAGTAGGAGAAACTTTCGACAGTCTCATGATACCATGCCAGGGTCTTTTTTTAACTCTTAACTGCGGGTTTCTTCGCGAGGCTAGTTTCACAGATCGATACGACAGCGGTTTGTATTTCTGCATCCATTGACGCTAGCCAGCTCGACTTCTATTTATACGCCCCTGCTGCAAGATTAGCTGCAGTCACATGAGGAAAGTAGGACACCCACTCACGTCACACAAAACTATTACTGTCCGCTGACTGAAAGGACTTTGTTTAAGGTTAATTCTACTACAGGTTAGAAATAAAATGTGTTTTCTGATGGGAGAGTTTGGCACAGGTAAAATTTCTGCCGCTAGTTTCTCTGCTATTGCTAAGGGACCAGAAAAATACGAAACTGTAGTAAAATTAAATTCAAATAGGCTTAGAAATTACAGAAGTCATTTAACTTAATTATAAAGTAAAAGAAAACCAATTCCGCGTTTTAAATTATCTCCTTTTTGTAACTTAAAATTCATAAAAACTCTGTGATTGATCAGTAGGCATCCATTAGCGACACCAGCAGAAATTGCCTCTGTGCCAAATTTTTAACGTTGATCTTTCTAACCTGTAGTAGAATTAACATTACTTTGTTTTGGTTACTATGCAAGGGCGCAGACCTCGGGTTTAGCTGACTGGCGCCCTCAGCAAGTTAAATTGAACCCTCTCCCTTCGGCCCAATAAATATTATGTTTTATGTTCGGTAGGTTAATGTTGCAGGTTGGATGTATGTTGCTGAAAACTGTCGGTTAATAGAGTCACTACATCAGGCCCAAATATCCTAGAGAGTGCATTTGCTAGGCCTACTGTACTCACTAGAACTGTAGTAAGTGGAATACAAGAGTAACTATAGTAGAAATGTTGATTAAGAAATATAAATTACAGGTAGACAAGTGAAATAAACAAATTTACAACGTTCGTAACTGTGTAAAATCATTTATCTTGTTGTGAGTCGCGCCCCACGCCCGCCCCCTCCTAGCTTCCGCCCTGGACATTTGCCAAGTCTGTCCAGTTATAACACGCGACCTGCAGTGGCATATCCAGAGGCGAGGTCACGGCCGCAAAGGATATAACCTCTGCAATTTAACCCTAAAAACCTTTATATTAATATTTAATTCTTCTGTGAATGTTTTAAAACTGAAATGAAGTATCGACATGTTGACAAAAGACTGAGATTAATCAATTGAGTTGTCATAATTTCATATAATTTTATTTTAATTATGTCCCTTCCTACGCTACGAATATAAAATCTACAAAATGGAGACATGAAACGTCCACCCCCTCCCCCCTATTACCACCAAAACCAATATTCTATATCCCCCCTTTTTCCCCCGTATTGATAACTTCAATCGAAATATTCTAATGTATGCAAACTAAACTGATAGTAAAATATTAGTAAGTGATGTAAGGGAATATTTTTGCTAAACTATAAATAGATTAATTGTGTAGTGAAACCAGCGTAAATTACCAATTACAAGTAGCACTTTAAATTTCTTATTAAATGTTTATTCTTAATAATGTACAGGAAGAAAAATCCTTGCTGCCCTTGCTGACACTTTTTTTTCTCGCGGTGTGTAAATATTTTACTAAGTCAAAAATACGTATTTTAAAATAAAACTTTGATTCAGTCAGACTTGCACAAGGTCAAGGAAACGTGTTGTTCTGGAATTAATGAAGGACTACTGATTACGTCAATGACTGATTTTCTTACACTTCATTGTTTTTTTTTTTTTTATGTTTTTGCTATGTCTGGTGTTGCTAATTGCTAGTGTAGTTAATTGACAGAATAGAATTTGTGCAAAATGACAAACGAATGATAGTATACCAATGAAGTAATAACTTCACACACACAAATAATATCTATTGAAGTACACAATTGACACATTTTTAATGCTGTAGAACAGCGTATTTTAGTGACTCTGCAGAAAATATCCGACGGATTTTTTTAATGCGTATTGGTACAATTTAAATTAATGGTGTGGTATATTTAACAAAATATTGTAATTTGTTTGTAACTTTACAAGGAAAATCTTTGGAAACCCAGTTGCCAAAGAAATTCCTTACAAAACCAAAACTACGAAAGTTGTTCTTGTAAAAATACAACATAGGTTTATATGTTTACAAAATTACAAGGTATAGTCTTATATTTGTAATTGCAAAAAAATTACATTTTAAATATTTGTGTTATTCTATCACTACACTGAACTTAATTATTAAATAACTATTAAACAAATACTATTACATGTAATTATTTTCAGAATGAAATTTGTGGACGCACAATAATTGTAACCTGTGTTATGCGCTTAGATACCGCGTAACTTACCCATACACCATCTTAACTTACATGGTATTTGCCCTGTTTTTAATTAGTTTATAAGTACATTTCAATGCCATTACTCTCTTCACTTTGAAGTACGCACTTAATATGAATATTTACTTTATTCCTTAAAAATGCAGTCCAGAGGGTGTGATTTGTGTATAATTAAATAAGTTTCTACGAACATATAATACTACAAATTGTTCCTTCTAAACTCTCCGAGATCTTCCTTTAATGCTATACCTGTGAGGAAAATGGTATCGGGCTCGTTTCAAATTGCTCTAGCCAAACCTGGGGAGAAAAATTAAAATATTTCCTGGAACAAGTCTGTCATCACGCGGCTAGAAGCCCTGTTTTATCAGGCTTTATCAGGCGTAGCCATGTGCCGTTAAACCCACAAACATGATTTTTTTTTGCCGTCGAGAGTTCTCAGAGTTAGCGGTGAATAATTAATGGTGCCGGGATGATGAAGAGAACACGAATATGAGGTGAGAGTAACACACCAGTGGGAGTGCGCACCGCATTAAACATGCTGTCCACCCGCACAAAAAAAAAAGCCTCCATATTTTACGAATGCCACAGTAACGGGCAGTTCAGCCAGATGTTGCTCAGTACTAAATATGTCAGCAATTACAATTCATGAAACATTGTTGCAATGGCAAAGGCATTTATTATACACATTCAAACAATTTGGGCACGCCCGTTTCTGTGCTTCGTGTATTTCAATATTTAACTAAAGCTGATATTCCTAAGAGCTGATGGTGGAATTTAACGTGTTCGTTAGGTTCTGAAGAACAGATAATCTAGAATGAGGTACATACTATGCGCATATTTAATTATTTAAACTTTTACTGCGTAATCCTGTATTTAAGGCGTTTTTGAAAATATGTTACAAATTTTGCGAGGTGATTCCTTGTAAAAAAAAAGTTGAGGTAAAGTTATGAAATGCAAGTTTTTCATTGAAGCAAATCTAAAGGGAGGAACTCGATATTTGTTCCCATAAACAAAAGCAAGGAGAAATAAATAAGGAATTTCCAGATGTCTTTTCGTTATTACAAGATCTGCAATCTGTGAAAAAAAAAAAAAATGGTTTAGAATACATTTCACCTTCAATAGACAACAAACTTGGATGTACAACTTTGTTTACCTTATTTTTCCAAGGAATTGTCTTGCAAAGTTAGTAACATACGTTCGTTAATATTCTATGTGTGTACCTAGCACTGTCTAGTCGCCGTTTCTTCCGCATTCCTTTTTTATTTATTGTTAACGCCAAGGTAATTAGAGACTGCTCTCTATACTCTATTAGACTACATCAAGGAACTTGGGGAGGACTAAATCATGACACTAATTAAAGAACTATTCCTGCATTCGCTTAGAATGATTTGGGAAAACCATGAAGATACGAAATCAGAATGGCCGGACCCGGGTGTTGTATTTGCATTTTCACGAATCCGAGTCAAACGTGTTAACTTTGCGCAATAGCTTGGTTCCACCTGCAATTATTTTTGCTTTAAACAGCACTTTGTTAAGCTCCAAATAGTATAAGGAAGTCGGCCAGATGCCTCTAATATTTGAACAATACGTCGTAAGTAATACGCACAAACATTTCAGCTATCCATCATGTATTCACCAGCTTTTCTTTAAATTTTAACAACTATATGGTTTGATTCAAAGTAATAAAAAAAGTATTCAGTCACGAATTACACGTTGCTGATAGTATTAAATATTATTGGAAGGCCTTTTTGCACAGACGAAATTACTGGTTCTGCTATTAGGCGCAAGGATTATTAGGTTGGTAGATGAGCTTACTATGAGGCTTTAAACAACCGTGCCATAGGAGGTCGGCAGCATTATTAAAAAAAAATAGATAAACTTTAAATATTTACGCCGTATAAATTATTTCTCGGTGGTTAATATCGCTTTTCAGGTGTCCAGTATATTTAAGACCACCCAAAGAAACAACAGGCATGGGAATTGTATATTACCATACAAGCAGTCTTCAGAAGCAATATTTTAAATTATTTAAGATGTGAGGAGATGTGGGACTATTCCTACAAGAAATCCTTTAGTCTTGTTGCTGATTCTAAAGTCATAAAAACGCTTTTGCGTTTGTTATTTTTTGTGGATGTTATGTCTTTATTTGTTTAATTTCATTACTTGTGCAGCTCACCCACGATCGCAACCCGCACAGCTACGTCTGCATGTGTACTGCGAGTAGCCTACACGGCTAGACACACTGTCGATTACGCATGCATGCTATGTCTTTTAAGTAATTTGACTAAAACTGATTATTTCGACCAGACTAAGCTCTCTGAACTGTTTTTTTTTTTTTTGTGTTTGGAATTACGCCCATAGTAGTAATACCGATAGAATGAATGAAGCGATTCTGTTGGCTACTAACATTTTAAATTATGAGATCCAAAGAGGGGTTACATGGTGTGGACCTGGAGTTGCACTGGGAATGGAGGATAAGGAAAATGGAAAATACACAGTAAAAGCCACCGTTCAAAGTAATTATATCGGCACGATTCTCACATGTAAAAATTGGTGTGACCTCCGGCGGTAATCAAAACCGTATCGCCTTGTACGGGGTTAGGAAATCAAACTGCACTATTATTTTTCTTCTTCAAATATTACCTCACGAAGCTGTTCGTGTTTGGTTTATTACCAGCATGACGAACACAATACATTTACACATGTTTCAGCTGCCTGGGACCTACCATTTTCTTTCACAACTGCTACGATATGTACGCAGAATGCTAGAAACAGACTGATCTGCGACTTTAACAGTATTGTACTTGTTGTTTACTGTGAATGTCCACCGTCGTCTATACGCTTCACACATTACATGGATGTTCGCAGGATTGCCTATGCTCTAGGCTCTGTTCTGTACGTCTGCGTAAATATTCAAGTTGTTTTTTTTTTTTTTTTTTTTTTTTTTTTTTTTTTTTTTTTTTTTTTTTTTTTTTTTTTTTTTTTTTTTTTTTTTTTTTTTTTTTTTTTTTTTTTTTTTTTTTTTTTTTTTTTTTTTTTTTTTTTTTTTTTTTTTTTTTTTTTTTTTTTTTTTTTTTTTTTAGCAAAAATGGTATGTCCCAGACAGTTGCAACAAGAGGACCTTTTTTGTTACATAGGCCCCATTTCTCAATAAACCATCAAATGTTCGAAAATCCTGACAGTCAAAAAGTTGTATGCAATTAGAAGGAAGCCACCCCTGTTATTTTCATAAGGGTGGAAGGTACCAAGTTGTATTTGCTGTTGGTTTGTAGGTCCCAACAGCATTAAGCAATGCTGAAAATATTGTTTTTTATGTTGTTAAGTTTGCGATATTTTGGGGAAACACGATTATAAATTTTGATATTTTGAGACTCATTACTCCATCAATATTAAGTTTAGGCGAAAAATTCATAATATAATTTCTGCTTGTTTTTTTTCATGAGGAATCACCTGCTGGAGTTTGTCGGTGTTGTTCAGAAACAACCTGTATAGGTAAACGGCGTGCGTTGACACACTAACTTCATACTTGAAATAAAATGTTGCATTCAAAATAAGTATTGTATTTCTTTGTAAATTGTCCAAACAGACTTACATTTTCCAAAGCTTGGCACTTAAAAAAAAAGGCAATAAGACAATTATATGTGTATAGGTGATTCGGAATAAAGTGAGCACTAAAAAAAGCCCTGATTAATTTCTATTTTCTGCAAGTTTATATATTTCCGCTACATGTAAACATCAACATTGCCACGTGCTTTTATTTACATAGTCTTGTACAATGTTTACATTTACGTTAAAGTGCTCCGATAAATTTTAGCTACAATATGTACTCATTAAATGCACGGGGGCTGAATACATGCTATACTCAGTAGTAATCTTAGTTATAAATACCTTATAACACTGGTTTCTCTGCGTCTACTCTAACGGCGCTATTAAATACCATTACGAATCTCGTAAATCCATGCACAGTATATTCGAACTTTTAAATTAAAACCGTCACTAAAAAAACACACGACACACGCAACTCAAGAATTTAAATTCCGTTCAACATACTGCAGTGAACGACGACGTTGAATGTATTTATCAGAAACCCATATTCATTACACAACGGAAAAACAAACAGAATGACGCAATGCGGCGAAAACCTAACTCTGATGCCATCTGTCGATGAAATTTTAAACTATCTCTGCGGCGCGAAGCAATAGTGGCGTGTGCCAACGATAATCGACTCGGTTGCGTCGCTTTGTACTACCGCTGATTAAATAGAATTATACAGTCAGTAGGTATGTCAGTAAGAACTTAAATAAATATTTTAAAGTATATTAAATACAGAGAGGTCGTTTGCAATTGATGTTGTTTCACTAATGCTGTATTCAAATAAGAAAATACACGGGACTACATGCAGTTATTCGCTACCAACCATACAAACAAAAATGTAACTGTTGTTAAT
>PNEQ01000671.1:52720-77898 GCA_003012365.1 Medauroidea extradentata | reverse complement strand
ACAAAGGTTAAATCTTTAGTGCTCACTTTATTCCGAATGGCCTATAACTGCACAGGTATTCTGCAGAGTATCTCAATGACTTAACTTTCATATATATATATATATATATATATATATATATATATATATATATATACATACATACATATAGACACACACAGAATTATGTACGTGTCAATAATATTTTTACAATTAAAAAAACAGTAAATAAATTTCCGACATAGGTCACAGTCATATCCAGGTCTTAAACATGTTCAACTAAACACATTCAGCAGACATGTTTGGTCGCGTTCAAAGCTAAACATGTTTTCGAGGTTACTCGCATCAGTCTAAAAAAATCAATGGACTTTCTGACCTACAAAAATGGAACTTGAAATTTATATCACGTAAATTAAACGTTCATGACTTTTTACTTACCATATATTATCTAACTGCAACGCAGCTGTGCGTGTAAAATGAATACAGATACTACAATCCTAAAAGTTTATTTAATTTAACGTGAGCAAAATGTTGCACCAAAAACAGCCATATTTCTTACAAAGCTCGTTACTTGAAGTAGACAATTGAATAGCAGCAGAGAATATATGAAGGGCGGTATTTACCACTAGGCCCAGGCCTAGCGCGAAACTTTCACTAGGACACACTTTTAGCGAGGAGAACATGTGAAGAATTTTCCATCACTGTTTTTAAAAGTGTCGATATGACGACCAGCAAAACCAAATTAATGACTTCAATTTTCTCTCTCTATTAATATCGCCTGCTTTATGGTTTACAGTCAAATAACTGCATCAGAGTTAAGCTAAGTAATTATGTCATTACTGTTATTGCTATTATTCATAGCACTGGTAGGAGGTTCGAATTCCCTGTAAGGCAAGGTGACGGGGAACTGCTGTGATATTATATATGCATATATTGGTGGCAGCTGCAAGAATAGTTTATGTTCTATTGGAAGAATGTAAATGTAAGGGTGACTAATCCTTGCGGTGTAGATACCCACTGAGATTGTTTTTTCTCGATATGCTCGCTACCTTAAGCCTTGGTGAGGTATATTTATGTTTTAGGGATGAAAAGTCGTAAAATGTGTTTTCGGCAGCTAGTTAAAAATAAAATACGAACACTGTTTTCTAAAAAAAAAATATCCAAATGTGTTACGAAAACTGTTGGTTTTACCAATCATTATTCGTGCCGTGAAGGGTGGGTGGATAATTTTTTAGTAGCTGCATTATGTGTTATGTACATTATTTGGTTATAAACTGAGTGATAAATTTTCACGTGGTCCATTCAATATGTTTAAAATCAAATTCGTTGACTTATAGTCAAGTGGGAAATGGGAAATATTTTCGATAAAATTTAAATTAAGAAATGTTTGCTATGTGAAGTGCCTTTAGAAGTATTCGCATATGTTTGTTTAGTTATTTTCGCTCCGTCGAGCATTGCAGTCAGCATCTTGAGGACAGAGAGAAGAGAAAAGTACAGATTTAGCATTAGCAGGTTAAACTGAGGTGAAGAAGACTGTTTATTCACGGAACAGTATGGCGGAGTGTAATCAGCTGTTCATGTAAATACGGTGAGAAATGAGGTTATGGTTGGACAACCCAAGCCATGTTTTACGTGAATGGTCTCTTTGCCTCCCATCGCAATAGAACATATATCATGCTCCATGTGTATGTTTGTCAAATCTCTGCTCGAGGATGTCAAGAACTAGTCTTGTGTTTATTGTATGCTCGCTGATGTAGGTGTGAGAGCACCGACTCTCTGGTGGCCTTCGTGCTGATAGGCGGCCGGAAAGAGAAGCTGGACAGCCTGTGCGGGACGTCACTTCCTCGACCAATCATGTCAAACGGCGCGAGGCTGCTGCTGGAGTTCCGCGGCATATACTCCTCGCGCTACTCCACAGGCTTCAAGGCGGCGTACAGCTTCCTCACCAGTGAGTATACTCCAGCCTGTGAGAGGTGTACTTCTATACAGCTCTGGAGGATGCTGTGTAACAACTACTTTCCCAGAGGTGGTAATTTTTTGATTGTGGCCTGCCCAATGGGAAACTGGAAACAGTTCTGTACACATAGTTGCGAAAAAACTAAAATGTTTACGGGGAATGGTGCGCGGCCATTTTTAATGTACAGTATTTTCCCGGCTACGAGCGTTCCTGAAAACTTATCAACGATTTTGACATTTCATACTCGAAATGTTAATCTTCTACGCCTTTTTACATTTGTAGATAAAACAAAAATCTATTGGCAGGTCAGTAAAAAATTTTCCTTATTTTTTCAACAAACGTCAGATAATATGGAAGTATTAACTGTCTAACAATTTTAAGGGGTGTAGTAATGAATTACCATTTGTAACATGACATGTCCAAAATATTTATGTGCCTTCTGAAAATTTTGCCGCGGGAAAAATATTGCTAATTTCATAAGGTTAGACATGCTATTATACATCTTAATGAGTACATAGTGTTGCATGCTGTGTCTCTGAGGGCAGGCTGGATGGGGCCTGTGTCGAAACACCTTGAGTGCTGGCCCATGACTCAAAGCCCGAGTGTCTCATAGTGGGAATACCGCCGAAACTACGTCATAGATACCTATTCCAACAACGTTTTTGCCCTGCGAAGCGGCTTTCGTGGCTCGAATCACGTCCGAAACATGATGAAATGTCTAATTTTAGACCCCTGTAATGCGGTTATTCCCCTACTGTTTTGCCTAGTATATAAGGGCTGAATCGACAAATTCGAGGAGAGTTCGCTATTGGTCGTGCTAGAGGAAGGTGCTATGGTTGTGGAGATAGACTGGTGAAGACATCTTGGTGACGTCAGAGTCTACTGTGAGGCGGCAGGCGGCTACCTTCGGAGCAGTGTTGGGCGAAACAAGAGGACTGCTGCGGCGGGCTGACAGGCGAAGAGGAGGTGCGCGACGGGAGTCGAACCGAAGACCTCTATCCCAAAGAACTCATGGGAATTGCCCACATATAACGTTTATGTCTCAAACTTGTAACAATATATTTAAGAGCCGTAGCTATTTTACTTTCTTCAAACATCACACTTAAAATCTGATATCATTTCTCAGGCCTACGTTGCATGAATATAGGATCTATCGTTAAATATGTACTAACTTATTTATTCGGCCTTATCCCTGGCATAAACATGACCTCGTTTTTGGTTCGGAACCAACTTAAGGTCACATACACTAAAATAATTCCTGCCAAATTTAGTTCAGATCTTCCTATGTACAATTGTACAAAGAACTAGCAGTACGCACCCGCCTTTACTCGCGTGTATTACTCAGGATAGGTAGTTCAGTCATCAGGTGTTAGAATGGCAAAGCTGCTAGTTGAGTTATCTCTGCAGCAGGATAAGTAGCTACAGCTGTTCACGCGAAAAGCAGTCGTATGATTGTCGCTCCCACTAACAGCGACTTCGCCCGGGCCTTATTTATAGCACTGCAAAGTTGATGTTGTGGTGTAGTAACAGACTTTTAAATGTAAGAAATTAATCGAATGAAATACGTAGTTTACGCGGTATTATGACTGATTTACCCCGAGGCGCAACCACTGGTGATGGTGCCCTCAATAACATATTTGTTTTTCAAAACTTTCACTTGGTGTTAAGCGGCATTAAAGAATTTTGGCGGGATAATGTTTGTCTTAAATATAAACGTATTTCATGCCCCAACCACGCGGTTAGTGAGATGGTATATGTGGGCTAATGCTGTCGAGGAACATCAGTAGATAGTGGACTGCATAGTCAATTTTCATCACTTTTGAACGGCTTCAACCAAATCACACTAATTTCATTTGCCATGCAGTTTTTTTTTGTGTGTGTGTCAGACTTGCATTTTTGCACAGCCTTTAAAAGGAATTTCAGTCCAGAACTTTCCGAACAATAGACTGGAGCAACAAACAACTGCCCCACTTAACGTCGAAATTATTCACGAAAAAACTTTTAAAAATGAAATATTAATTTCCTGGGCTCATAGAGATTGTACAACATCGCGTCTTGATAGAGCTGTAGAATGAATCTCCTGTGTAGTGTATTTCTCGCTGATCGTACTACTTGCTTTTTGGATCGTTTGCCTTGAAAGTTCTACAAACAAACTTTTATATTTATTTAAGTTGTCTAACAATATAAAAAAACTTGCATTGCTTTACGTAACCATCATTCTGACATTAATACCACCTCAATATCTCTACTGGTTAGATAAGATTCTCGGCTGATAGAATACAAATTTTATACCGTTCAAACCCCTTTAGGTGTTGAATTTCGAAACATCTTAATTTCACGCCTTAAATATCTGTTCAAGTATCCAGCAAGTGAAGTGAAAATCACGTTGATAGTCCAGTCAGTCAAAGAAAAATAGATCATTCATTAAAAATCACATGTCACCCCTGTACAGTGCTAAAAATACAAATTTTGAAAAATTTTTAAACCTATTTGCGGCGATTTATCTAATCATCATCCTAAAGCCAAAATAAACTGAATATCTCGATGTGTTCCACATATATCGAGGATTTATCTAAAACGTATTCCAGGTCTTTTTAAGAGACTGAATTTCGAAAAACCCTTTAATCACATTTTTGACAACTTTACTGGTCTCTCTTGGACGTGAAAAACACGACAATCGTCCTCATCACTTTTCACGCCTGTTCAACTCCTTAGGTGGGGAATTTCAATTACTTTTCAGGTAAGCATCAATCTTAAATAAATATCACGTCGATACATAAATATCAATGGGATCTATATATATATATATATATATATATATATATATATATATATATATATATGTATATACATATATATATATATATATCGATTGTGAATCGAAAACATATTTTACCAATATTTTTAACCTCTTTGGCGGCGAATTCGGTAAATATATTTTCATTATATTTTGGATATTAACTTAAGCAACATACTGAAGTGAACACCAACTCTCTATCCCGAAGGATTCTATAGATATCGATAGCTAATCGGAAACACATTTAAGGTCTTTTCACCCCCTTAAATGTTGAATTTCAATATCTCGTTTGGTTCGATAGCTACGGAGGAATAATCGAAAACAAATTTGACGTATTTTCACCCATTCAATTAAAGAATTTCGAAACGTATTGGAGTCCTGTCGTAGACACTTGTATACGTAGTCTATTGAAGGGAAAGTCACGGCGATAGTCAATTGTGTTTCAGTGATATAGACGGTTAATAAAAAATACATTTTGTCCAATTTTACTGATTGAGGGTCGAATATCCAAAAATCCTAAACTACTTTTTGGATATTTACGTAAGCAACATTTTGAAGTAAAAACCAACTCTATATCTCGAAGTATTCGATAAATATCGATATAGTCAAAAGGAAACACATTTGAGGTCTTTAACCCCATTAAATGTTGAAGTTCGAAAAATTCCTAAATTGGCTAATGTGCATTTTTATGTGCGTCCTACTAAAGTAAAAATCACGATGCTAGGCCGTCGTATTCGAGCTCTATCGACGTTTCTTCGGAACTACATTTCACCCCTTAGAAGTCGAATTTCCAAAAAGCCCGTCTTGGTGCTTGCCTACGACCTGAGGAGAACCCACACCAAAAATGTCACGATTCTAAGTCCTGTGGTTTGGGTTGTTGTTTGATATGTAAGCCAGTGTTCTCTTTTATATAGAGAGATAGAACCCTGGCTGAGAAACAGATGATCTAGCTAAAACTATAAAGGCATAGTTTCTATTAAGACTAAAATTTAAGAAAAAAATTTTTTATGTTTTATTCTACAAAACATATAGTTATTCAAAAAGAATACTGAAGCTCATAAGTACATTGATAGAAAATTAATTAAGAATAAAGTTGACCTACAAAACAATGCATGAAAAATATTTTTTTAAATATTCTGGATAACCTCCATTATTATTGTCATTCAAAAGAACGTTTAAGAAAGCTGTAGCTGAAACAGTTTATTCAAAAGCTATTTCTTAATACACATTATTATTGTTGTGTTTTGTACAACAATTATTCAAATTTAAAAAAACTGTGGCTCATTAATATAACAAAAGAACAAAAAAAGTTAAGAATAAAGTCTCACAACTCAGCATTGTAACAAAAATGTTTTTTAAAAAATATTGTTTAACTTCCACACTAGTAAAATTGATTTGTTTTATTCAAAAGGAAGCAAAATATTTTTATGTTTTAAAGGAATATGTAGTTGTAAAAGTTTATAGAAGAAAGGACAGCTTTCAAATTGATTTCCTTATTTGAATTATTATTATGTTTCGTACATGAAAATGTTGCATTTAAAATATGATGATACTCATAAATACACCAGTAGAGGAAAAATAATTTATTAACAGAATATCACAGCACAACAATGTATAGAAAAAAAAATTAAAATATCCTGGGTATTTTCCACGCAAGTAAATAGAACTTTTGTCATTCAAAAGAAACCATTAAGAATATTATTTAATGTCAAAGATATAGTTGTAAAATGTTGTTCACAGAAGAGTAAAGGTTACTCAAATTTTACCTTCATTATACATATTGGTATAATTATGTTCCGCACATAAAAACAACTTTTAAAAAATGCTGAGACTCATAAATATGCCCCTAGTACAAAAAAAAATAAACAACTGGAGATTCACAACACAACATTGTATCCAAAGATTTTTAAAGGTTCTGTAAATTCAGCACAAGTAAATACATATTATTTATTTAAAAAAGCATTAAGATAGTTATTAACATTAATAGGAAGCTGTATCCGTAACAGTTTATTCAGAAACGAACATTTTTAACGTTGCCTTCATAACAAATATTGATATTGTTACGTTTTGTACATTAAGTAACACAAATTTAAAAAAATATATATTAGATTCATAACATAATATGTATAATTATATTATGATAAGTGTAAATTATATTATATAATCATATTATAATTAGTGTAAATTATAATATGAGAATCACAAGGCAACAATGTGTCCCAAACTTGAAAACATTCTAGAACCACCACACAAGAAAAATATTTCTCAAGCTTTTAGAAATTGGTGTAATGTTATTATTATTATTTTTTAACATTTATCATTCCATTTGATCCATATTAGGCATACCCTCGGATATATAAGTTGTCATTATTTTCACATAAAATGAACAAGAATACAGTACATGTTGCATACACATATCAAGTAAATCATATCACATTTATGAATATTTTTAACAATAGAAAATACCACACAGCGTTAAATACAACAAATAACAATAATATTAGTTCCATTACATTTGCATAAAAGCTTCAGTAGTGTAAAGCGTATTTTCCATAAAATATTTTTTTTAAGATTACAAAAAAAATTGTGAGACACCAACATAATATACTCCGGTGTGTGCTACCTTAAGTTCACTAGTATGAATATGTAAATCATTTTTACTTCTTGTATTATACGTATGTATCATATTATTTGTTAGAAATTCCTCAGTATTATTGACAGTATATTTCATTAAAGTAAATAAATTATAACTAGTTAATGTTAAAATACCAAACTTTTTAAAAAGGGGAATTTTTCTAACTTGCATTACACTTCTGATCACTTTTTTTTAAGCCTGAAAACTTCAATACTTTTTGAAGAATGAGCCCATTGTAAAATTCCATAAGACATAGAATGAAAATAGGCAAAAAATATTTTCTATAATGCAGTTATATTCAATATATAAGACATACGATACAGAACAAAATATACTGAACCCAATTTAGTTATTATTAATATGTATTTTTCCACTAAGGTAACAGCCCAAAATTTTAGTATTTTGAATTTCATTTGTTTTAAACTCATTGTTATCATCAATTCTTGGATAATAATCTGCCTGATTTTTGTAAGAAATTAAAAAAAAATGTGTTATCTGTATTAAGTGATAGATTATTTATTTTAAACCAATGTATTAATTTCTTTTTTTAATCAGCTTTAAAATCGTAAGGGTCATCTCCATTACATATAGAGGCTGCGGTGGCCGAATGGTCAGACCATTCGCCTCCCAAGGCGATCCGGGTTCATTCCCGGCAGGGTCAGACCCTGGATTTTCGCATGTGGAAATCGTGCCGGACGATGCCGTCGGTCGGCGGGTTTTCTCGGGGATCTCCCGTTTCCCCCGCCCCTTCATTCTGGCGCCGCTCCATACTTACCTCATGTCACCCCTCACCAGTGCTCAAGACCTATATGTTAAGCGCTGACCAAAATCTCTCACTCACTTCAGCTGTTGTGTCATCGGCGAATAATAATATAAGATTTATTATTGTTTGCAATTGCTATCAAATCATTAATATATATAAAGAATAATAGTGGTCCTAATGTGGATTTTTGTGGAGCACCGTGATCAAGTAATCCATTATTAGAATAGCTTACGTTAATATCATTAGGATGATCAATCCTTACTTGTTGTATCCTATTTTTCAAAATACGATTTAAACAATAATAGAACTGTTCCTTTTATACCATAAAATGATAATTTATTTAATAGTATGGTATTATTCACACAATCGAAAGCCTTTCTCAAATCGCAAAACAATCCAGCTACCTTTTTTTATTTATTGTTTAAAGTTGTTAAAATTTTTGCTGGTTGCTGATTAGTTACAAATTGCTTCATTAACTGATTTCCCAGCTCTAAAACCAAACTGAGAAGGAATAAGAACATTATTAGTATTAAAATAGTGATATAGTCTTTTATACAATATATTTTTCTATGAATTTAGCAAAAAAAATTGTATAAGTGAAAAAGGTCAATAATTATTGCGTGAGGTTTTATCACCCTTTTTAAATAAGGGTTTAACAATAGTAAATTTCAACCTTTCAGGAAATATACCCGTTTCAAATAAGCAATTTATATTATGACTTTAAGGTACACAAACAAAATCAATGCTTTGTTTTAATATTATCAAAGCTAGAAGATGACATAGTTTTAAACTGATTTACTGTTTTACAGATTTTCTTGCGAGTAGTTTTACTTAGATAAAAAAATTTATTTTTATTAACATTAGGAAAAAACATATGAAAAAAATGTATAGGTTTATCTTTGTTATTTTTATCTGCGTATTTTATATCACACTTACCAGCAGATAAAAAATAATTACTAAACAAATTTGCTATTCTATTTGGCTCTTGAATAGGTTCACAATTATGACAATGTGTAATAGGTGAATACTAATTTTAATTATTATTCAAGAAGTTTTAATTTTATTAGTAGATTTCAACATAAAATTGTTTAGCTTTAAATATTGCTTTCCTTAATGTTTGGCAATATTTCGTATAGTAATCACTAAGATTAACATCATGCTGAGTCTTTAAATCTAAACAAATTTCTCTTTTTCTCTTACAAGATATTTTGATACCCTTGGTGATCCATTTAATTTGATAACTGCTATGTTTTAATCTAATTATCTTATTAGGAATGTTTTGTCCAAAACGTTGACAAATTGGATTATGAAATCTATTGAATTTTACATTCACATTAGAACAGCTGTAGATATTCTTTCAGTTAATGTTTAGTAAGCTATTTCTAAAAAAATTGCACGTTATCTTTTCAAATTTCCTTAGTTTTAACATATTTGATTTGTTGATCACAATTTTTTTCAACTATACAGTTAATTCTCAATAATTTTCCATTGTAATCAGACAAGGCATTTATGACTGATTCAATCTTATAAGTATTAAGTTTAAATGAATCAATAAATAGTTTATCAATTGCAGGTGCAGATTTTTTTATTCTTGTAGGGAAATCAATAGTTGAAACTAAACTTATAAGTTGATAATAATGTAGTTAACGTATAAAAATAAGAACTTTATACCAAATAATCAATATTAAAATCTCCACAAATAATAATTTTATATTTTGGTTTATAATGTAATCTTAAAGTACAATCAAATAATTTAAAAAACATATTAAAATTTCCCGAAGGGTATCTGTAAGCACACATCACTAAAAAAAAAACCTCGTACCTATTTCAACCAAAGTAATAGCACATTCAAAATCTTTGTCAACACACTTATCCAACTTTACGTTTACAAAATCAAGATTTTTTTAAAATAAAAATGCAAACTACTCCTCCTGCATATGAATTTCTGCAATCATATGCAGCAAGTTTAATTCCAAAAATATTTACCTAATTTATTTCAAATATTTTGAATAATATAATAAAAATGAACTTGTAAAAGTTAATTCAAAGAATGTCATATTTAAACTTTGCCTTCATAATATACGTTGGTACTGTTATGTTTTGAAAATGAAAATAAATCTTTTTTTAATGCTAATAACAAACAATTGAAGAAGAAAGTCTTGAAACACAACAATGTATGAAAAGTTTAAGTATTCAGACGAAATTCAACACAAGTAAATATAATGGCTGTCACTCAAGAGAATACATGAACAAAATTGTGTGACGTTAAAGAAAATGTAAGTTTGTTGTAAAAGTTAATTAAGAAAAGTACACATTTTACTTTGACTTCATAATATACATGGCGTTGTTGTTTGGTACATGAAAATAAACATTTTTTTTTTTTCGAAACTGCTTATACTCATAAACACAAAACAAGAGTAAAAAATAATTAAAGAATGGACTCTCATAATGCAAGGTATCAAACATTTGCGCACTAACTCGTGTAACAATTGACCCCCGAACTTTAAAAATCTTAAACACGAGCATTAAACAAAGTAGTTAAAATGAGTTTAATTACAAAATGTGCTTTGAAAACCTAATTTCTAATGTTTAAAATATATCTTAGTTATTTTTAATCGACTATTAAGTTACCGTTGAATTTTTCTACACCTCTACGTATTATATATTATTGACTGCTCTAAGGAGGAAAATAAATAATACATTTTTGTGATAACTCTAAGATGTCTTTATCGTAGCCTCGAAAAAATACATACTTACATGTCATCATAATATAATTGTAATAGTACTGCAAATTTTACGTAAATTATTAAAATAATGATGAAAATAATTTTACTATACTAAAACTACCTGAAAATTACATTATATAATTATTAAAATTATGTTGTCGTTTAAGCCGAAAATGCAACGTGTTGCCTTATAAGGTCGTACGTTACCGCTCTGTCGCCTCAGCTCGGCGGCAGAGTGTCTGACTTGTCAGGCAGGGGTTCCGAGTTCGCGGCTCGGAACTTCCTGGGTAGATTTTCAGCTCAAATTGTGGCCACATTTGGGTTGATTGGTCTACCTACAAGTCATTCTCAAAGAGCTGAATTAAAGGTTGGGCGGAAACAAAAAACTGACGCGGTTGACCTCCGCATGGTAGGGCGTTTTTTTCTGGCTCTCCCATGCGGAGGTCAGTCGAGTTAGTTTCTCCGAGGGGTCGAAGGAGTTTTGTCACTTTTTACAAGTTAGTTCTGACGAGTGACGTTTGTGGCGCTGATAATACATTAGGTGGAGTGGGGAGAATGACGTAGGCGAGTGGCTTGGCCGTGTAAGTGAAGCATAGCAGTTGCCTTGTGAATTGGGAGCGATACACATCGATGGTGCAATGGTGAAATTTCGCCGACTTTTTAATGCCATGTTTTTAACTATATTAAAATTTTACGCCTGAACAAGAGCAGATATCAGAAATCTGTTGGTTCTTATTTTTTCAATCGTCTTCATGTTCGTTGATTTTTTGAAGGAAGTAAATACTATAGTTTAGTTACATAATTAGCTAACAGAAATCTGATTAATTTTGAAAAAAATTTGTCACAAAGCAAAAATAATTTTCAAACTTCAAAAAATTACCGCAAAAACTGTTAGAACTAACGAGCATGGCTTTAAAACGGGAGCAGAAGAACACGGATAGGTGACAAACGCAAGCAGGTTAGTAGAATTTTTTATTTCAGTTATTGACGTTAGTGTTTTTAGGCGAGGATCCGGCCGGTGCCGAATATGTGCTGTGATAAATAGTCGTCGCATATGTCGTGTTAAATAGTATAGTATCCCCTTTTACTGTCGTGATAGCGTATAAAATAAAAATCTTGTTTAAGTTTCCCGTTTTAAAGGTATACACTCATTTTTTTTTACCGGTGCAAATTTGTTGCATATGACTGACTTCGTGTATATGCTGTTGAGGATCCTAATTCCGTGTCACTGACGCCACGGCTTCAGAAAATCAATATATCGGTCTTCATTATTTCAGTCCGAATCGAACCGTTACGACATAAACAGGTTCATTTCGAAACGTGCATAAAGATTTGTAATGTCCCGTTCTAGAATAATGCTTATACATAGGAATAGGATGTATCACGGCGCTGTGTAGTAAGTTCAGAAGATATGGGGTGTTATCGGATTTTCGACGTCTAGGAAACTAACCAAAATTGCAAGAATTAATCTAAATCTGGTACCGTCTATTGAGAGGGGCTTTCGTTAAATATCCTATACGTTTGTACGGCACAAAAAAGGTGTTGGGAGCTTTTTGGTTCATTTTGTGGTGCAGTCAATGCCCGATAATTTATAAGAATCCTTGTGTCGTTTTCGTTAATAGTGCAAACTACTAACTGGAAAGATGAAACTGAATTTTTAGGATGGGATGCACGTGAAAGGGACTTTATGAAAATTTTGCGATACCACTATTTGTTAACGGACAGCAAATTTTTCTTTGCGAGGTCATCATTCAAATGTCCCGCAATGGGTCGTACGTGAAAGGTAATCTAATATGTTAGCCACGGTTCGAAAAAGTACTAACTTATTTGACATGTGTGTCACAATAGACTTTCTACAATTCTCATTTTTACTCATGTTTTTTGTGGAGTGCCTATACTATAAACGTACGTTGTGTCCTTGTCCATTAGACGCACGAGTTCTCTCAACGAAGCTCTGTTAAAATTAGCAATCGTCTATCCTGCGAAAGACGGAATGTACGGAATTAAAAACACGTGGATTTGCATCTGGCGTGTTGAACTTATATACAGAAGCAAACTAAGTAAGTGTTGTCCATTTTATGAGCACTGTTATGAGGGGCGTATTTGCACTGTCCACAAATTCATCAAAAATTTTTGTTGCTGTGTTAATTAACAACAGCGAACAACAAAGTAAGATTACTTGTGGTGTATATGGAAAACAAAAAAAAAATTTCCTTAATTTTACAGGTGTTATGGGACACACAGCCCAGGAGTGGCGGTTTTATTTAAATAAATGTATCAGTTTATCACGTCCCAGTACAAAATAGTACTTGCTGCGTGTGTTTACAAACTGTCACTGTACCAACGATAGCGGAGTTGTTGAACATAATGTCAAAAGTTGTAATGTGGCGCATGGTAGCATTGCTATGTGGCAACCCTGACGGCAAATTGTGTTGGCAGACTTCGGCGTGCGGTCAGGCCAACAGCTGAGCGAGTACCCGTGCGCCTTCGCCTTCGAGAGCAACACGTCGCTGAGCGGAAACTTCGCCAGTCCAAACTACCCTGGACACTACCCACGAGACACAGAGTGCCACTACTTCTTCCACGGCAGCCAAGACCACACAGTACACCTGCACTTTGACTACTTCGACGTCGAGGGAGTCCCGCCGTAAGTGAATTGTCACTTCTGTTATTCCTGTATTAGCCCCATGAAATCGTACATAATTAGAGGTGGTAAAATTTCGCAAATTGAATGACCTGCATGTTTGAGTATGCATAGGATATTTTATTCTAACCCCGACTATTCATCCATTGTCTGCTGTTCCACTGAGTAGCAGCTAGTGGACAAATGGCCGGGACTTGAGTATAGTATTATATCTCGCGAAAGAATGCCACATTTTGACAGTTCATTTCTGATAAGTGTGTCTGTAAAAAAAATTGTGGAGACCTTGCTTGTTCAGGAAGCCAGGTAGGTTTAAATCTCCAAACAATGGAACAGCCAAGCACATTTCTCAGAAGAGAAATGTCAAAATATGGAATTCTTTCATGAGACAGACTATATGTACAGGACACTGCATTCTAGCATGCAAGTCATTGAGTTAGCGAAATTTTCCCATCTCTATACATACTTCAACGCTAAAAGCATTAATCTATAACTGTAGGTTTCTTGAAGCTATTTGCGGAAATTAAACAATACCAATCATAGACAATAGTTTTAGCCAACGTTTTAAACAAAATTGTTTTCAGTGTTATGAACTTCTGAGGCACAATCTTCGAAAAAAAAAAAAAAAAAACTTAGAATTAAAAAAACGCTGAAAACATCAATTCATCTACCACGTACTGTTTCCGAATTCTCAGTATTGACCCCCGTGGTGGATTTAAGCCTTTTTTTTTTCGGGAAGGGAGGGGGTAGTATGCCCTGAGAAGTATATATACCCACCCCACGAACCAAATGCGGAAAAAAAAATGTAAATAATTTATCTTTGCGGAAACAGAAGGAGCAAGTGTCTGGGCCTTCTCGACTCCCACTCCCCCCACTCATGTAGCCCCCCCTAGCTGCTGGACGAGAGGGGAGGAAAGCTAGTCTTTTGTCACCGCTGACGACGCCATGGTAACCTTCGAAGTATTTTAGCTACATATTGCTGAGACTAGCGGGCGTATAATCATCATGTGCATAATAACGATAATGCCACGGGAGGACAGTGAGAGCTTGCTATCTGGTTTAAACTGAACTTGCCGATTTCTTGTTACTCCACACACCGTACATCACAGAACTTTAGGTCGCCGCAAATTAAGTACAATGTAAAGATTCTGCGTAGACGAATGCTTGTTGTGTTAGTTGTCATTCATGAGTACGTTTTTTCAAGAGCTAAGTTGCACAAAACATTTTGAATCTAGAAACTAGACGTGTTTTTTTACATACTACTACATTCTGTGATGCAATTCTTAAAAACCACATTGGAAATTATAACCTACCAGACCTCACAAAAGATAGGCGCGACCTGGTAAATTGTGCTCTGCTGGTCCACGATTTTTTTTCGGGGATCTTCCGGTTACCCTGCTTCTTCATTCCGGTTTTGTGGCATACTGATATCAGGTCACCCATCACAAGCACAAAATCCTAGTTGTTAAGTACTGGTCAAAATCTTTTCACTTATTTAAAAGCCTCTTGTCACGAGAACAAACATCCACGAAAACCAACAGACTTGTCGAAACTAAATCGTTCATACTGAAATTAGATATCACAAGCCAAAGGCTATTCGCTCAAATTTATCGACACAAGAATAAAAATAATGTATTTTTAAGACATTTCTGTAAGTCTAGTAAAAATTCTTTACTTCAGATTTTTTAAATACAAAAATTTGTTGTTTTGCATTTTTATAGCTGTAAGCATACAACCCGCGACATTAAAGTTCAGTGTTAATTATTTAGCTACTGTCATTCATGAAGGTTTCGCTGGGAGATGTTCCCGTAACGTCGAAATTTTGATTTTGACATGTAGTTATGGTAAAACTATCTATGCTAAAATATTGTTCTTGAGTGGATAATATAGTCACAAGTAACATAGTAATAAATTAACGCTATTTTGCACAAATCAAATTTTAGAATTTTTGACGCTAGAACGATTTGAAACTGCTTTCACGGTATAAAGAACCTAATAAAATAAAATCAATCAGCATCGCCATATCCTGTTGCTGCACGTTTATGCAGTTTACTAAAAATATGTCAACAGGTTACTTTATCTTACTAGTTAGTATTCAACATTTAAACATAACGTAAAACACTTCACAACAAATATATTTCAAACCATCTCTCATTCACTGCACACTAATGACTGACAGTATGTAAAGACTCTTCGCTCCCCCCCCCCTTCCCATTATTCTGCTTACGTCTATGGGCTATGACAGGGCCGCGCTCTGACCAGTCTCTCTTCGACCTGACCACTCGCCCTCCTACTGAGAACGTGAAAGGGACGTTAGACAAAATAATACAACAGGAAATATATCCTCACAGCACAGAGCGCTTTTCGAGCAAGAACGAGCCTCGCTTACGTAAAACGGAGCTTAGGAGAGGGGAAAATGTTGTTTAACAATACTGAATTTTGCATTTGCTTATATTAAGTCATTTGTGAGCACTTGTGCATGGTTGAATATTATTTGCAAATATTTATTTGTACAGTTTGCTTCACTAAAAAAAAACACATAACAGTTTCTTAGGGGGGGGGTCACCCCCTCCCCTTAAATCCACCACTGATTGACCCTTGGATTCCTGAAAACTGAAAGCCTTCACAGAAGGGTGCATGTGTGTTCAAGTGAAATGGTTTTAAAATTCTCATTCTCACCCACCTACCCTTACCTTCCCCACCTACCTCAGTCCATCCCACGTCTCTCCTCTGCACCTTCTCTCGTTCTTGCACCTCTACTTCCCTGGGATCAGGTACATGAGGAGTTGAGGTGTGAAGAGCCGGACATGTTGATCTATTTGAGAAGGAACGCCTATGACTACTAGTTACGAAGTAACGTGATATATGTTGTGGGTTTACATACGTGAGGTGTTTCCCATTTCCATTGACTGTGACTGGTAAGGGTTGCATTGAAGTACGTATGTCGGCTTAGTATCGTAAAGGTTCTGTTAGCTTGGTGCCCCAAGTAACACAAGGAACTGATAGACCAGACTTGACACAGTCCAGAAGTTACTATACCTTCAGGTTCAAGAACAGGAGAGCGTAGTCTGCCGAGCATTTTGGAAAGATTCCGGGAAACCCACGTTTGTTGTATCCTTATTAGGCGAGGATGTACTGAATGTACGTTATTAATGGCATACGAGACAGAAAACACAGCCTGTATTCCTGGAGTGTAAGGCAGGCTCGGAAAGAAGAAAGAGTATGTGTTGCACGTATTGCAGTTAAAATGTAATGTTAATATTATGGATAATTGGACACGTGTGGTGTTATTGATACCTCAAATTATAACCTAATTAAAAAATTACTAAGTACGTTAACGATGCACAACTCTTAGGATAAGTGTAAAGGAAGTTTTAAGAGGTACGTTGGTAAATAAATCTTACATTATTTGTGCTGTCCATCTCCTGGTACACGGAGGTTTGTTTTGGATATTATGATGTACCGTATGTAGTAATGACACTTAATTAAATAAGCTCTGGTCTTACCTTTAATTATGGAAAATATAAATAGATTACACTAAAATAATGGTCAATAGTATGTAGTCTGCCAGACCACAGGATACAAATAATCACTAAAAATGCAAAATATGCCTCAACTGAGACTGTTTATAAATGTATTAATTATGTCAAACAATGAAGAATGTAAAAAAATATGTACCATACTCAAGTATTTCCGTTAAAACAATTAAATAAACAGAATCATTGTAAAATATTACAATGCATATGTAAAGGAACACGTAACACAAAATAATCTGAGGGAAAACACGAGAAGATAAATTGATTATTACTAATAATAGCATGTCGATTATGTGATTTAAGCTATATATGTAAAACGTCATTGGATGATTCTTGCAATGGGACAGAATAACGTACTGTTGCTACTGTGGACATACGCCATTGCAATATTATGTCGTTTCGGAAATCTTAGAATGAGACTAAGAAAAAACTATTGTCCGCAACGTTGTCATCTAGTCTGTTGTGTAGTTGTTATTCTATCTTGTGCCCATTATTGTCTTTATCCCAGTATTGTCTGTGCTGTCTTTAACTTTTATTTTCGGAATTTTCCTTTATTTGTTGTTCACTTATTCCTTATGGGATCGTTCATGTTCTGTTTATGGATGTTACTACAGCCAAACTAGACTTTTCACTTTTTTTTTTTTTTTTTCGTTGTCCATTTGTTAGGTGTTGATTTCTGGGACTACAAAATATTGCAATGGCGTATGTCCGCAATAGTACAGTACGTAATAACCCTACAAAAGTCCATACAAATGCTTTTTGTATCTGAGAAAGACCTAACTGTGATTTGAGAAGAAAAAATATTGCAAAATGTTACATTGATTGGTCAGTAATTATTCAGATGAAGGCAATATCAAATAACGAGGTATTATACCAGAATACTAAACAAATTTGTAACTATGCAAAATTTAGATTCCAGATTACAGACACAGTAGTATACTACCTCTAAAAATATTATACCGTCGCGAGGTTCTTCAGGTAAAGCACAAAAACGTTAGTCACGTCTCTGTGAGCATAATTTTATGTGTAGGCCTATTTAAATGAAACGGTTATATTTGCACCAAGAGTTTCTTTGTTGTTCGGTACAAATAGACGTATAGAAAAGACTGTATTGAACGGCTGAGAAAAGTTATCACAGGATAGTCACCAATATGTGTTGATTTTAATGCCGATTTTCCATGTGGTTTACATATTGATAATGTTAAAAGAAAAAAAAAAGTCGTTGGGAACACAGTTTTTCATATTATGCGAAACTACAAATTTAAAGCTGAAAAATCACGGGCGTGGACTGAGTAAAGGTATACCGTATTTGCAGTACTTTTAACATTTACCACGATTCACCTCCAGAAATATTTCGGGCGAGTTTGCTAATATCCTTTAAGTTTTTAAAATTAAAAAGTGTGTCCTGATATCTTAAAAATACTATTTGACAACAAAACGTGTAAATGATACATTAAATTCCAAATAAGAATTTAGTTATACCAGACCCAGTTAATTTGAACGCTTTTTAGTCATTGCCAAAACGACATTGCACACTTTCAGCTTCAACATGTACGAAAGAGTGTAAGAATTGTAATTTTCAATGCAAAACATGTAAAGGAAACGCACATTCTAGTACGCAAAATCAAATAATATGCAGAAAGCTTTCAATTTAGTGTGACATTTGGTGCATATAACCTGCCGCATTTGTTGTTCTTGTTCAGGCCGTACGCTAAAGATTTTGAAGAAATACTACAGTTGAAATGGGGCCACGGCGGTCGAGAGGTCTTCCACATAGGCGATCCGGGTTCTGTCGCAGATTTTTCGCACGTGGGAAACGTGGCGGATGGTGTCGTTGGCCGACGGGTTTTCTTGAGAACTCCTGTTTCCCCCGCCTCTCATTCCATCGTTGCTCCACATTCGCCTCATAAATTCTTCGGGCCGGGCGGGCGACAGTTATGTCTCGCTAGTCGAGAAGCCGTGACAGCTATTGAAGAAAAAAAAAGCTGTCACGGCCAAATCATTTTAAACAAAACTGCCAAACAGAATTTTATATATATGCTCTCGTTTAGGCATAAAAAATTAACATCTCTAGAAAGCAAGAACAAGCGAGCATGGCCTTTAATTGACGTATTTCAAAATCCTCTGTCCCAATGAAAGTTACATTTCTTGTACTACCCATGTCAGGCCGTCTATTCGGGATAAAGTGAGTACTAAAAGTTAAATCTTAATAGCCGTTACTGCATGTAGAATAATTGTACTGCCTGTACGGTTGGCATATAGTTAAGTGTATTTTCCTAATTAAAAACAACCCTACTGAAAGAAAACCAACTAAATTCGACCTACTTGTGTTTTATAAAATACGTGAATTGAATGGGTGAGATGAAGGAAAATATTCCACTTCGGTCAACTTTCAGGAAAACTACTATTTTGATGCTAAACTGTTGATTGAATGGGTAAACCTACAATTAGACGCCTGTTTATTAGGAGTTGACATTTTTGTACCAAATAAAAGTTGCAGGAATGTTTAACTTCGAGTCAAGGGCGTTCTGAAATTCGATGAAACAATAATTTACCAGTGTGTTCACATAATACATGCTGTTAATTACTAGATTCATGTTTTATGTTATAATACCTACACTGCACTAACCACAGATTTACAGTGTCAACGTTTTGTTTTGTAATTTTACAACACTGTAGACTTCATAAACGAAAGAAACAGACTGCAGCGACTCTCATGGCGAATAACCGATCATGCCATAACACCAAGGTCACAGACGACCAAGGTTAAGAAGGGAAAACACAGAACTTCCAAATTCAAGTCCTAGGGTGTTTTTCTTTTTCATCTCACGCGTTCAATTAGATGTGTGTCAACCAACAAAACAACGTATCTTACACGCACAAACATCAAGTGACGTGTCCAGAGAAGTTAGACCTTTCCTTTCGTCAGCCGTTACGCGCGGAACGATATGAATTGTAGCAAAACAAAAATTTCGCAGGGCTTTTACGAATGCTGACTTCATCCTGAACCGCCTATACTAGTCTTTATCTTATCACAGTATAAAATATATTCTTGCAGACTAGATATAGGTATGAACGTCTTGAATACTTGGAATACGTAGTAATCACGCCACCAACTGCTGACAGTGGCTAATAAAACACAAGAATGACGAGTTGCGTGAGGAGTCCAAGACTTCACTGATCAATATAGACTATACTTAGGCTTTCCGCATTCGTTACATATGTAATAATGCAGAACAGTCATATTGTGCAACAGGGGCGTCATTTCAGGTTTTTCCAGGGGGGAGGGGGCGGGCAAGATTTTGTTTTCTGACGACAGTGACCTTGTTGCATCTTTTTTATTAATTAAGCATGTATAAATTAGATATTAAACTTCAGTTTTATGTCCTTAAGTTAGCATTATTTACATTTAAAAATACAAAAAATATATTTATACACAAAAATTCCAAATCCAGGGGGGGCATATGCCCCCCCCCCTGTAGCCCCAAATGACGCCCCTGTTGCGCAAAAGAACTACCATGCCTTGTTGTGGTTTTGCTTACGCAAATACAAAGTTTCAAACGATTCAGCAAGCTTAGCACTTCATCGTGACATATATTAGGAAACTGACGAACATTTTCAGAAGAGCAACTTTCCTCAGCAAAATGTATTAAGTACAGTTGTTGGATAAATTGGCCATACCAAACCACCTGTACGTGATAGCGAAAAAAGATGTGCAATTACACGGCAGCCACTTTTGAATGTAGACATAATAGTTTAACTCTGAATTTTCCGTATAATTCATATTTCAATACCAGTGTGTTTTTTATTCCAAGCCGTTTTTAGATACCTTGCGAAAATAGGAAATTCAATGCTGATTACCTCCTGTGCGAGTTGTGTTGTATAGTAAATAAATATGGTTGAAAATTACATTGGCAAATTCAGATAACTATTGGGAAATGATAAATGCATCGTTTACTGCGAGAAAACCCGAGACTATTTTGTTTTTGTCTGTTAAAAGTAGGTATTTACGGGGCAATTGTCATGTGCCCGCGAAACTCTTCTTTGTAGATGTGACGTCACTGCACGTGCATGGCTTGCACCGGCACATAGTAAAATATTGACTGTTAAGAATGGCAGACATACGTGCACACTTGGATAACATTTTATGGCAGTGAACTATTTTAATCCATTGTTATTCTGCATCAAAATTAAAGTAGTTCGAAAAAACCCGACATTTGTGACCTTCATCTTGAAAATATGCTACAATCGTAAATCATGAGAGTATGAGACTACATTTTAACCCAAAAGGACCGTTTCCATTTTATTTAGATGTCCGATCACGAAAGTCGCACCAGCTAACATCTTCGAACACCATATTAGTAGTTCAACCATCAAGTGTTAACAATGGCTGTTTCCGAATTCTTAGGATTAATCCTCGGATCCTTGAATCCTCGCAGACTTCACAGCAATGCATCCTTTGTGGCGAGGGTGCATTTGTGTATAAACATGTCTTCTGAATTCCCAATTCAAACAAATGACTGTCGCAAGGGCGTTAGGATGCTTGCCACACATCCTTCAGCCAAGGATGTGTGGAAGGGTGCATCTTGGATCCTCGGTAGAATTCGGACACGAATAAAAAATGGCCACATCCTTCATGATGCACTTTTCAATGATGCAATGATGCAATGATGCGAGGGTGCGAAGGATCCTTCAAGGCACTATTCGGAAACAGCCATAATAAACTGCTAGTTAGCTGTTACTCTGCAGTTAATAGTCATTGCAGAACAGACCTTGCGTGGGAATTAGTCTCTTAAATGTGAAAGGTTAGTTGTATATTAGTTATACAGTACTACGTGGTATAAAACTGATTAAATCAGAGTTCGAGATGACGAGCCTACAGTGCCTAACAAAAGTTTTGGACCACTAGCTTAAGTCCCAGGTTGTAAACTTTTGTTAGTAATAAGTTTACAAAAAAAATTTTGTGAACAGTGTACACATTATTTATGTACCAACTTGTCACATTCAGTTTTCAAGTTCTGGTTTTTTGAATTTAAGATGTTTGCTATAAAAATCATAAGTTATATTTAAAAAGATATAAAAATTCCTGGAGTGATTTAAGTTCGGGAAATGTTGCATAGAGCAGGGAGAAATAGTAAGATATTGAAACATGTTTAAAAACGTAATAAAGTACGGTACTGACAAATCGCTCGGCAGATAGTAACTGATGTCTGTTTACAAGTGTAACTTTTTCTTTCTCAGATTTAGAGTGTAAAATCGCGTAAATGGAAAAAACCGGTTTTGGAGTGTACGAAATGGTAAATAACTGGTATGAGGAAATGCGGCTAGTCTCACAGTATCAGAGTAGGTGTCGATAATTGGTGCGGTATGAACACAATAAGAAAACGTGTACAGAGGTGGGTGAAGTGGCGGATAGACCGCACTGTGGCCGGCATAGAGCGACATATGTAAGCAAAGACGGATTAATTTGTAAAGCGGCGAAAACCAATCGCAAGTTATTTCTACCTAAAAATAATGAAGCTGTTGGACGATTCTACATCGGTAAAAAGTTTCGACAATGACGTTTTCCCGTCAAATTTAGGGAACACTGACCGTATTCTTACAGCAAAGTAATATAAGCGGAGCCGGAGAATTTGGTGCAGGGGTGAAAATACACTGGTACATGAAACATTAAGAAAAAGACCTATTCAGCGATGATTTCTGTTCTACATGTCACGAAAAATAACAGTTATAAAGAGGACAGTAACGTAGAAATTTCGCCCTGATTGTCTCGTACGAGCCGCAGCCGCTAGAGGAGTGGTTGCATGTCGGTTAAAGGCACCGGGATGTTGAGATTCGTTGACGATGACATGGATTCTCGAAAGTACATTGAAACCAATGTAGGAGAACAAGCTGCCATCCGCCCAGGAACTTCACCGTGGGTATTTCGACTATCAGCAATATAATGCTCCTCGCCATAAGTTACATCTGCTGCAACGGTGGGGTGATTCCAAGAAAATGAAATTGCGTTGTTGAACTGGTCTGCATCCAACGACTGAGTAGATCCAGTCATGTGACAAATACTACTGAGTAGGATTGTATCTACTATATTTTCATAAGCGCCTAATGCTAGTGACTTTTTGTAACAAAATAAAACCGAACCAATTTGCTGTGAGTACACTAAATTTCGATTATGTGTTACAAATAATTCCCCATAAAGCTGTTAACATTGTTTGTAATTAAAATTTGCTATAAATACATTACAGCAGAAGGGAAGGAATAACTCGCTGGAATTAATGTCTAATTCAGATTGTACCTACATTGAAATGTAATAACGTGCAATGACGTAATTAATCATCTTGAAGAGAAAAGCAAGTAGTTCGGTTCAATAGCACTGCAGAATTTATGATGTGAAACATGCTACACGTTGTTTCATCCCCTTAAGTGTTGAATTTTGAAAAATGATAAAAGTATTTTTCAATTAATATTGTTAGCATCATTGTTAAAAATTCTGTCTATATTTCAAATTCCTGAGGGTTCTATATAAATGCATTAGGAATCGAAAAAAAAATTCACTTTATTTAACCCTCTTTTCATGTCGAGCTGGGGTAAATACGGCACGTTTTTTAGCATTATCCTGAAAGAAACAGCATTCCAATATCCCAACTGGCTCAGTAAATATTGAGGAATGCTCGAAAACACATTTCACGTATTTTCCACTTGAAAGAAATCAATTTTTAAAAACCTTGAAAATCACATTATTAAGTGAAAGTCATGACTATATCCCGTTGGATTTGGGGTTATATAGACAATTCATATACACAGAGCATGTAAACAAACTTTTTCCCATAGGATTAAAATTTCAAAACCTACTTTCTTGAAGGGTTTGACAGATACAGATGGTTATTGGAAAACACATTTCACTTATTTCCAACCCAAGGAGTCTTCGCCGGTGTTGAATTTCCATCTTTGACGCGTACGAACAGTGCAGTGATAAGAGCCAGTGTCCTAAGCTTGACGAGAAGCATATCGCCTCTATTCGCAATGAGCCAAACTGGTGTGTAACGTTTTCATTGTAGTCTTTTTCTTACGCCTAAGGGATTTTTAATTGTGACCACATTTTATTTTTGAATACTAAAGTAAAAACTAACGCATGCCTCTCGCTTTGCACTTTACGAATTCAGGTAATAACACATAGTAGCCATTTCAAGAGGCCTGAAAATCATGTTTCTATCAAGTGTGTGTTCTTTTCGTAGATTAACATAATATGAATAAGTTAAGTAGTTTCGCGTAGAAATGAATACATGGGACATGCTGCAATGCCATCCACACGACAGTCGAGGACTCATCTTAAAGAGCGAGAAACCCATATTCAACCCTTTAAGTTCTTCATGTGAATGATAGTTAAACCAACTTTTAAGCTATATTGTCATATTTCAAAGGATCATTTTGTAGTGTATGTGATGAGACAAACCCACATAAAATTTTTTTTCATATTCTTTAGTCCAGGGGTTTGGTTGTGGTTTCAAATGTTGGTGTGAGCCAGTAAACAACAGAGATACAGAGTAACAATACAGTGTAGTTGCAGCAAGGTTAATGAGAAAAAAACTGTTTAACATACATTTTTTCTTTACAGAAAAGCAATTATAAACGGAGTTATAACTTCGCACAATCTACGTAACACATCACTTGGTAACGGTTACGCATGCCCTGCTACATTGTGGCGGTGATCAGTCAGTTGGAGGGCAGCATAGAAAAGCACACAGTAATTACCAGTGTGACATGTAGGCTCTAGGCTAATTGGATAAGGCAGTGATGACATCAATGTCATGATGTCAGTTTCGGTAGGAGTCTGCCAACTTTCAACTTTCACAGACAGTTGGCTGATTGTCAGCAGAGATAAGAGATTGTCGGCCATGGAGTTGGAAGTGCCAAAGAATCCTCATTGCTGAAAATGCCTGCCATGGTAGACATGTCATGCATATTAAAAAAAAAAAGTATATGAAAAGAAATGGAGTGACGGACAGTTAATTTTGTGTTTATTAATGTCACTTTTACCTGTGGTGAGAGACAGAATTTCAATTTGTAAAAATTGTTACAATTTTTTGAAATTTGTGGCCAAACCATGAACCAGGGGAAAATTTATGGGGGGGGGGGGAAGGAAG
>PNEQ01000671.1:40897-52620 GCA_003012365.1 Medauroidea extradentata | reverse complement strand
TTACAATCTATAAAATCGCATAAGACCCTCCACCACCCAAAGAAAGTTTAAATCAGCCACTGCCATGAATTCAATTTTAAAAAGTTGTAGAGCGGTACAAATTCATCATAAACAGGTGATTAACATCCTTTAGTTGTTCACCTACGGCAGCAATCATGACTGTACAAATATTCAATATATTTGATACAGAGCACTATTAATGAAAAATATTAACACTCGCCCATTACATTTATGTATAGCCACAATTAGTATGTAATAATGTACAACTGATCACTCTTTTGAAGATACAGTACCTGTAAATATACAAGTGTCTTACAAAGAGCAGAAAAATTGATTTTTGTATGTAGTAAATTTTCTACAGGTCAAACAAATACGTAAGTGTAGTGCATTAGGTTTCTAAATATAAGTATTTGTTTGTGAAGATTCATAATTATTATGTAAGGGGATAGTAAAATATAGCTTTATATGTGAAAAATATGTTGATCACATCACAAGTAATGTACACTGAAGTCTCTTAGCAGTGTCTTTTTTTTGTGAATGGAACACTTCTTGTTGCATCAAAAGATAGTTGTCTCTGTGTTATTGCAGCCTAGGCATACGACGTAGGCATGATTAGCAAAACTTGGGCACGTTTGATGCTATGTCTATGACAATGGCAGTTGTATTCACAAGATAAGAGTCACAAAAGACCAAGCTCAGTTCATTTATTGTTTGTTTTACTGTAAGGGAAAACAATACAGAATTCCTCTTTCACTTTTCTACCCCCAGTCAGTAGGACCGAGTACGTACTATGCTTGTGCTTGATGGCATACTCTCATACTGTGCTGTCTTGTAGCTTCCGTAGATAGGTGTCATCAGAGGGTTGCTGAAAGTGTCACTCTCTTTTTGTTAAAGCTATCTGTTAACTTCACTTTGTAAAAGGCAGACAGGAATAATTCCTTAGATGAAGCAATAGTCTACAGAAGCTGTATGGCTGTCTAAAATATCAACTATATCTTGCAGAGCAGCAAAGTTTAAATGATGCAGATGTTGTGTTATACCATCTGACCGCATGTAAAAATAATTATGTGATGATGAATATCCCCCAGAGCCCTTTGTCGATAATGTTTGCTAAATACTCTTAGACTTTAGTTTTTGAGCCAGGCAAAAGTATTTTCTCTTGTGTCATTGTAGGAAAGAGCTGTTAAAGTATCAAAATGTCAGTAATTTGGCTAACCAATGCAGTTAGCTGCATCAACAGAGGTTTGATTCACTCTTAATCCACTATGTCAGTTACTGTGACAAAAGATGAATCAAATATGCCTTATTTTTTTAGCGAATAGGGCAAAATATCCTCCCAATGCATAGTCAACAAACATTTGAACCGCACAGCCTATAGAAGAGTTACCAGTACGTTAAGTGCAAGATGTCTTAACGCCCTTGGCCTCTGATCCAAAGAATTATTATATTCCTTTCAGCTAGTAAATAAGTTAATTAGCTTTTCATTGTACCACATACTTGTATTGAGTTCTGGAAAAAACATACAGTGTATGTATTTAGTCCCAGGCTGCTAAGTAAAGGTCACTGCATATTTGTATTTATCTTGCAGAAACAGAAAAATATCAATAGTTGGTGGGGGATGTTTCTCACCAAGTGTGAACTGGGATTCACTGCTATCTTTAAGTACGTTATAAAGTAACTGGCTCCAGCTGCTACCAGGTCAGCTACAGTAATCCTTACCTTTACTTGATTACCCTACATTCATTCCATTACACTTCTTTGCCACATCTCTCACTTTTTGACTATTGGGAATGTTGATATAAGACTGAAAACCATTCTGTGTTGGTGTTTGGCGTCTACATAGTTTTCTCAAAACAAATACTATGTTTTGATACCAAAAATTCATGGTTTTTGCAAAGATCCAGCACATTTTCCCTGTTGTACTCTGCATGTGTAAATTTTACCACACTGTGCTGTTCAAGCTCCCTGATGGTATTTCTACAATTTTTTTATGCTATTTATTCCTTTGAAGGAGACCTGATGACAAAGCATCAAGTTAGTAATATTCCGAGAGTATGTGAACCTAAAGGAAAGAAGGCAAACTCAGTGCTATGAGATGGTTACAACATACGCCATCTTATGTACTAGTGTGCCTGTGTAGCAAACGGCGATAGTGAGAAATATGATCGTAGGAACGTGCATCCTTATTGTTTTTTTGTACACTTTGATGTGGATTCTGGACACACATGTTTACATTTACATTTTGACAAATTGTCAGTGAATTAACTTTACAGTAATGCTGTAAATGTGGAACAGAAAAAAAATTTAAACTTTTAATTTAGCTACGAAAAGTAAAATGTGATTATCAGTCAATGTTGTTTGCTTATTCATTCTTAGCAAACAACGAAAATGTATTGTGCTGGAACAAATTATACTTGTTCTTAGGAAAAACTTTTATGCAACAATGTTGACAGCACAAACAACAAATGCCATATGCAACAGTCTAATGAACAACTTATGCTATACACAGTCATTACAATCAGTGTTGCACTGATTTTGTGCATCCGAATGGAATAGGTGCATACACAACAGAACAGAAAAACTTACACCCAACTTAATACATGTGCCTATTAACACTATACTTTCCTGATATAACTGCCAAAAGTCACAACAAATTAGTCTCAAATTAACAATTACAACATGTTGCAGCGACAAACATACCATTAGCGTAAATAGGTAAGGATAAGCAACTTGAGAGCTGTTTTTCCATTTTATGAAACTGAATCCTGTATAGCCTATAAATGTTTACCATCCACATGTACATAAAGAAATAAACCAATCACTAGCGGTCTTATATAGAGTGAAGAGAAATTCTCAACTAAGAGTTCGAAAAATGTCAAAAACCATATTCCCTATCAGAGCTAAAGCCCCTTGGTAATATTGTTAGATAAAGAACTCCACCATAGTCGTCACAAATATGTATGCATCAAAACAAAACCAAGTGACACAAAACATGTAAAAAAATTACAACTTCTTGTTTCTTGTCAATACAATGTGCAGGACACCCCCATCCCTCCCAAAGTTGATAGTAATTTTTAATGAATGTTAATACCTTGGTAATGTAAGGCATATTAATTAGTGTTGTACTCGTTAGTCACTCCTCCAGGTTTAAATAGAATACTTCTACCCCTGTACTTCACATTTTAATGAAGATCACTTTACTTATTGTTGCTTATTACCATGTGGTATGTCTCCTTGCACAGCAAAGGAGTACTCTCTTGTTCAGCAACTTTATCATAAGGGCAATGCTGTAGGAGTTAATAAAAAGCTGCACACCATAAATTAGGCCCAAGTAGATAGACAAGAGACAGATAGCCCAAAGCTCTCAATTTTATCAGTTTTGAGTGATTCCTGGACTGCCGTCAACTAATGGAGTTTCCCAGTATGTCGACAAGGATGGAATATGTAAGCCAGCTTGTATAACCAATTTGTATAGGTTCTACTGAAATAAAAAAAATCTTCATTATTTCAGTAGGCACAAATAGTTTCATTGATGTAACAGAACTTCTGTTTAATCCTGTATAAACCAATAAGTTTTAGAGCTGTAAAATTTGTGAGGAGGGGTTGGGTTGATTAATGTGACTCACAGGTTTTATTGCCAGTTTTGTACCCTCTATTTTCATTCCTTTAATAGCAGTCAAGCTATTTTATTTGGGAAGTCTATACTAAATCTTGCTATGTAATTTACAATAATTTATCTACATGAATTACAAAAATATATTTAGAAATGTAACGAACCAATGACAGTAGCTACTAGAATATATTGAGCTTCACTCCATAGAAAGCTGTCAGCAAGGCATTATTATCCAATGCTTCTTGCTAGTTGATAGGTTTGTCACGCCTGTAATCATATAATAGCGTTATCAGTAGTTTTTGCACATCAATTAGAAATAATTTTCCACTTAAAACATTGACAAAGTATTCACAATTTTCTATAATTTTTTCTACCAAGACATTTTGTATGACCACGAAGTGAACAGTTATGCATTATTACCGTATATGCTTCTTGCAGCTACACAATATCACGTTACGTAGTATGATTTTTCACACACAAACAGTGCATCGATACAAGTAGGCCCATAATGGATTGCTGCCAATGGTGAATAACTAAAGGATACTAATCACATGTTTATTATAGAATTTTTCCTGCTCTGTAACTTTTATTTCAGGACTTCCAACAAATTCTTGAAATTTGTACACAGTAGCCCCTCCCTATCCACCAGTATAATTTCGTCATTGTCATTATGTCAATGTTCCACAGTCACATCACAGTATTTGTTGTGTAAAACTATACATTTCCATTGTAA
Organism: Medauroidea extradentata; assembly: GCA_003012365.1. Taxonomy (NCBI): domain Eukaryota; kingdom Metazoa; phylum Arthropoda; class Insecta; order Phasmatodea; family Phasmatidae; genus Medauroidea; species Medauroidea extradentata. The sequence goes on along the minus strand of PNEQ01000671.1, from coordinate 48,274 downwards.
CCCAACAAAATTGCACGAACAATATGTGTGTCCCTGTGATAATAACTTCGATTTGCATGTTGCTATATGCAGGTTCTACTAGTACGGTACATGGGTTCTTAAGTATTTCTGGTTCCCCACGAACACTCAATATGTTGGGACATTGCTAGCAGAGCTGCAATTACTGGTACTTGTCTATAATTCAACATTATGGGTGAGATTTCACCTTCAGTTGAGACCATTGTAAACAAACAATATCCAGTGAAAGCAGAATTTAAATAAATTTGTACCTTGTAGGTTTCCTATATGTGATAGTCTTTGAAGGACATACGATTATTGGGTTTCCATATTACTTCATGTACGTACAGTTGCATATATATGTGAGTTGATTAGTTGTACATCAAAAGGCATAGATTTATTTTGTAGTGCAGTTGAATTTGGTGTAGGACTCTGTGTTTTGGTTGTGCCACAGATGCGAAGCAGTGTCAGCAAGTGACTACGTGGAATTTTCCAACTACATGGGTCGGGACCGACGTTACCAAAGGCACTGTGGCCAACAGCATGCCTTTGATATGAAGTCTGATCGCAACTTCTTTAGAGTCACGTTCCGCTCCAATGACCGCCTGGACGGCACTGGTTTTCATGCCAGTTACCGCTTCCTTGACAAAGATGCTGGACTATTGACCACCAGTTTGCACGATGGTAGTTCAGCCGCCCTTGCTAGTAAGTTTGATGTAGTGGTTACTACCGTGTAGATAGAAAACTGACAGGTGTAGCCTGCAGTTAAATGCAGGTATGTGCCAACTAGACTGCAATTTGATACTTGGGGTGTTGATGGTGGGAGTGAGTTTGGGCAGCCCCTCCCCATGTCAGATTAAATGTGTAAAATGTTACAAGAAGTGGTCTGACACATCTCATCAGATGTCAACCAATATTTATTACACAGGATTTGGGTGATTGTGCATGTGTAAAACTGGATGATACAAAACTGCTGGTTCTTGCAATGGGAACGCAGAGCATCTGAATCTCAAGATAGGATAATCTAAATAAGGTGTGCAACAATGTTACCTTATACTGTAGGTTATGGCTGTTCCAGTGAAGTTTCCTCTTTCTATATAATTTTTCTCAGACAGAGCATCAGAGTCAAAATTTTAAAGTTATGCTGTCATGAAAATAGCACATAATGTGTTATGAATGACAGCGAAAAAGACAATTGCATGTCACCATTTCCATGGCAGTGTAACGCACAGCTATTTACTTTGATGCACTGTTATGGGAAGAGACGTGAAATTGTTTAGCAAGCAGAAACTGTACTACAAAATTAACACTATTTCTTAAAAACATAGAATTATGAATTTACCACACTTACTGTGGATGTGTATTCTCAATGTGACAAGTTTGTATGGTTGTTGAAACTTGTTATATTCCACACCATTAGTGTGACGTCACACGATGACGCTGGTTTTAAACAAACCCTCTGGGTTCTAGTTCATAAAAATAGAGTATTAGAGAAAGGGAGCGAATTCTATCATTTTCAGCATTAATTTATATCAAAGAAGTTACAGATAATTTTGCAGCGTACTAGAAGTTGTGTATTTGTAAATAGTGGCGAGGTTACTTAACGTAAAGGTATACATGCATGTTGTTCTCGTTTGAATTATAGCATTTACTTGCAATTCAATGAAGTGCAGTACAAAAACAATAAATTGAGCATCTGATAACTAATCAAAACTACATTTATATTATTCGTGGTCATTCTTTAAATAAATCCATCATTATGTTTTGTCATTTGTACGCTGTGTTACGATTTCGTCCAAAATTTTTTTAGCGCATTAGGTACCTCTACCAGGCAATTTGTATGGGAACTGGTCTAAAGTCAATTTCTTACATTGGCTTGTGATGATTGACATAATTTGTCGTTACTAGTCATGTTTTTTTTTAGGCAAGTGTCCCAACTTGCTGAAAGTGTACTCTCTCGTCCACTCTTGACGTCACAGAGGATACTTTCTACTGTCACAACTCAAAAGGAAAGTGTGCAATAGGAGAGTGAACGGGAGTGCGCAATGATATTCCCTCGCAGCTCACGCTCGCACCCTCTGTTGCGGCCATACTGCTTTAAAGTTAAACCATTTTATTTGTGTTTGTTAAGAATTATTTTTACTCATTGTTCGTTGTTTTAATCTGCCGTTCTTGTATTTAGTAAATATATTATAGTATATACCAACAATAACCTACATTAAATATATCGTAGTTATTACATAATCCCAATTTATCATCACGTTTACTTTCGTGGTCTTGAGGTGAAACTATACAGCCACTGTGATTTATTAAAAACACTGAAAATTAAATGACATAATTCAAAACATGTGCTATACAGAAAAAATTAATGATGAAGAGTACAATGCTATATTTATACAGACACTGTTTACACATACATTAAATGTCCTCAATGGTACCAATATACTGTGTAATTTTAACAGCAGTGAAGTTTATTTCTTCATTTATTTTATTTTTGAGGCATGTATCTAAATGAATTTGTTGGCAGTGTAGATCATTTATTTATATACCTACAATTACTGCCGATAGAATGCAGTGTGCCGAGTGCATAGTGCAAGAGTAGACGTCCCAATTCGGATAAAGTGAGCCAGAGTGGCCGAGAGGGAAAGTGGGTAGTGAGAGGGTACACACTCTTGAAATAAGATATAGGATAAGAAACTGAGCAATTGTACTGTTTTTACGGTAGGCCTAGTTTAATATGTTGCTTAACCTTTTCCCCAAAGGGTATTTTATAGTTAAGATTTAATTTTAAGAAAATATGATCTTAGGCAAGACAATCAAGGTTGGAGTAATTGTGGTGTAGGGAACAAAAAATGTTTGGGGAGGGGTACAGAAAATAGTAATGCAGGAGCATTGGCAAATATAGGGCAGAGGCAGTGAAAATTATAGGGTAGGAGAACTATAAATATGAGGCAGTGACACAAAAAATAATGTGGTAGAGCTACAGTAAGCTGTAGGGTAGGGGAACAGTAAATTGTAGGGGTAGGACTATGTGAGGCAAGGACATTAATCATGGAGCAGAAGTACAGAAAATTGTGTGGTAGCACAATTGAAAATGTGTAACGGAGACAAAATAAATAAATGCTCATAACTGTGCTGCCACACAGTGGTCAGATCACGTGTTCCCACCTCTATAAAAACCGCTTCAAAACATCCCTGAACCTACCAACCCCCTTGACAATCACAATACTCTCCCTCTATACCCCCCCTTTTTTTTTTTTTTTTTTTTTTTTATTTTTTTTTATTTATTTTTTTTTTTTTATAGTTAAGTGAGCCTCCCCTTCGAAACTACCTTCTCCACCCGTTTTGTCCACCTAAGGTCACTTTGCAGCACAATCCCTAGATACTTATATTGTGTGGCTTCTTATATCTCTTGCCCATCCCATCTGTAAATGACTCTGCTTATTGCTCTCTTCCTAGTAAACCTGACTCAGTCTTTTTTAGTAAATATTAAAATTTGACCTCCAATGATTGAAATACTGCTAGCAAAAAATTTGCAAAAAGAAGTCAATAAATATGCTTTGCTATACAGTCCATGGACTTATTTATGCGTGCAGGGCAATGTGCTGGAATTCACATATTGTGTGTAGGTTTTAAAAGCAGAACTTTATAAATGCTTACTGGAATTAAGATTAAACGTTGTTCTTCATTTTATTTTCCACAGTCCGGAAACACAACCTGTCAATGTCTGCCTGCAAGTTCTTATTTTGCCACTAATCCCAACTATGCCATTCACCAAAATTGTGAACCATACCGGATAGAGCAAACTTCCCTGTGGCATCCGTGATGTCATCTTGTTGTCTGCCATCAGTTATACCCCTTTCACTCCAAGGACGGTGGCAAAGTCCCTAATCGATTTCCATTGCATTTTGTCTATTTGTCTCACTATTCAAACACTGACAAGTACTAAGCCTGCAGCATATCAGCTTTCTCTCTGTCATTTGTCGTAGTTTGTCCATTCATACTTGTCAAAATGAATCCCTTCCCCAACCCCCCTTACTTAATTATGAGGTAGAGGACTGTACAGTAGGGCACAGAAAACGTGATGAAGAAATATTTAAAATTATCAGACAGGGGTAATCAAAATTGTAGGGTAGGTGCACTGTATATGTTAAGCAAGGATATTAAATATCATTGAGCAGATGTACAGAAAATTGTAGGGTATGACAACTAAAAAAATGCAGGGGTAGGGTCATGGCAGAGGTACAGAAACTTTTAGGATAATCACGATAAGAGTGACACAAAGAGTCATGGGGCAGTGTTAGGTGCACTCAAAACTGTGGGGCAAACGCATAGAAAATCATAGAGCAGATGCAATGGAAATTGTGGTGCAGAGGTACTAAAAATCATCGGACAGGGACAATATTAGAGTCCAGATAGCAAACCCACAAGACTTGAGATATTACATTAAATAAGCCACCCTTAATGTTCGTCACCAGCAGCATTTGTATAGGCTTATATTTAAACAGCCTCTGCCTAACATGAAAATAATTTTTAAACAATCCTACAAATATTCGCAAATACAGATGTGTTTTAATAACGTTGTACAACGTAACAATCTCCGCCCCTTACGAAATAATTTCATAACGATGCGTGCTGTAAAAGTCGCAAGGCCCAGCACAAATATATTTTCCCGCGATGTGTATTAAATTCTTTCGTCTCCGATGATCTCTAGTAAACTGATAAGTCCTCCCGCACTCATGTTTGACATTGTTTAGGTCTAAGCGGAGGAATTTTTGTAATTACATTAAAAACAAATATGTCTGGATGCTACATGCAGTTTTCAACCATCTCTCATGTGACGTCACAGCTAATGATGTCCATTGTACTGGGTTAATTAAAAACAAGAAGGATTAACTCATAGAATAATTCCTTTGCGGATAATGATAGCACAGAGAGAAGGGCTGAACTACTTAGTCATGTTTGGAGTAAAATCTTGGTCAGCAATACAATCAGTTAACTTTCTCCTTGGATTTCCTGTTCGCGTAGCTCCAGTTCATTATGCTGCAAATTGCTCTCTTTATTAAAAAAGGCAGTACTTGCAAGGTTATATTATTCATTCGGCTAAAATTGCTTTCTTATGGATTCAGTGGTTGACGTACTATGATTAACAAATATGTATTTGTGGTTTCACTTCTCCATTGTAATTGATATCTTTGTCAACAGTTAAGGTGTGGAGTGACTTATTTGTTGTACTGTTTTAATTTCAATGAAGTGTGTTTCTTTTGCAGGTTATTTTCTTACGGGTGCTCTTATAATCATTTCTGCAGAATGTTGAAGATTCTTGTAGGAAGTTGTGCCAGCATGCAAGACATCTATACTTACAGATAGTGAGTTCTGCAGCGAAAGAAATGTTGCTGTGCACACATACAACTATTATATAAATATGTGTTTTAATGTGCCACTCAAAACAATCTACAATACACCATGTGAATAGTACTGATGGCCAGAAAATGAAAGGAGGCTTATAATGGGGCCTCTATTAAAGATTTTTGCTGTTTATCGTTTATATTCAAATATTGTTTCTGTGGTGGTGTAGTCATACGGACTATTAGTTTACGTAACCTCTTCCTATAACAATGAGCCTAATGTGTTAGACGTGTTGTCATACGCTCCTGTTAGTTTACTTTGAGTTATGGTGTGCACTTTATTGTTCCATTCTTTGACATCTTACTTATGTTATAATATTGTGACAGAAGCGACAAGATGTAATTTGGATTACCATGGTGTCTGTTACCCTGAAGTATATTAGGAGTTGTTACTTGTCATAATTATGTGGATGAGAATTCATTACTGTACTTCATGTAATATACAACCATGTGGAAGTTGTACACCCCAGGGTTGGTATAACACTGCCAGGGCATTACTTGTCGCTGCTGTTGGTGTGTCATGTAATTTGTGTTCCCCTTTGTATGTTCAGATTGTGTAATAATACATGTGAATTTTCCATGCTGTGTTGTTTTATCTGTGCCTCCCTTCCCACTAAAGGTATGAACCTGTTATTTGCTTGTCATCTGGGGTGTCCTACACATATTGCTCAAAACCCGGTTCCTGCATTGCATCTCAGAGCTTCTTTCAATACGAGTACCACAGATTAGTGTGTGCGCAAGATTCCCATCTCGTCCAATGGAGTAGTGATTCCTTCTTGCAGGAATATTTCATATTTTTCAACCAATAAATGTATGTTATTCAACAGTACATGAGGGAGGCTATTGTTTTGTGCTATCAGAAACATAATAAATATATACATTGTGCGTATTACTGAAGCTTTCCCAGACGTAAAGTACAATTAATCTGAAATATCTGAGCCGTGCAGTATATTAAATCATTCACTTAAGACTAATTTTACCCGCGTAATGGTCAATGTCTGAGAACAAAAACATGTTATAAAGCACAATGCATTAATGTCCTGCTTATAAGGTTCTACTGTTACCCACCTTATCTTTTCTTCAACTTATACCATGAAGCTTTCTACACTTCATCAGCCTGCCTTGCATTGTTTGGTGGGTGTTAAAGCTGTTGGAAGTCAGGTATTCACAACAAAATCCAAGTGTTTGTAATTCTTGTACTGTACCAATAACTTTCAGTGTTTGTGTTACATTTATTATACATTCTAGAATGCATGTTGTTGGGTTATGTGTTTTTACATGGTCCACCTTCTACGATCGTCAGATGTAATTCATAAATGGAAGCTAATTGTGTGTGTACTGTTGTTGGTCATTAGGTAATGTTATGTTTCATTGTTAAATCTCTTGGTCCTATTCTGAGTGCTTTGGAGTTTATACTACTATGTGCGTTCCTTATCTGGGGATCTCCCACGGACATAGTGGATTTATAGGTGTATTCCTAATATGACTGTTAGAATTGGAACCGTACTTTATTTCTTGCCTTTCATATTGCTTTAGCAGCTGCTAAAGCAACGTTACAAATATGTGTGAATTTTTGAAGGTTATACTTCCGTTTATTTCTCCTCTCTCCCCTGCCCCACACTGAACTGGAACTATTATGGGTCTTCTGAGTGGATTGGACAGCATGTGCGAGAATTTTGATACTCTATAATTCTCTTCGTGTGCTTACCAAATTGTTGTTAGCGATAGGTATTGGGAGTTTTCGTGTCTTACCTGAATCCACTTTGTTGTAATCTTACGCTAGACTGCTGCTGGTCTCCTTTCATAACAACTGCACTGATGGTTGAAAGATATAATAGGTGTCGTAACTAATATCGAGCGTGTACACAATTCTGTCGGTTAGGCAATTCTCCGTCTGCCATCTAATAGTGGGAAAGAAATAAGGATGTTACTGAACGTATCAATCTCTCTCTCACCCCCCCCCCCCCCTCCC
>PNEQ01000671.1:0-31664 GCA_003012365.1 Medauroidea extradentata | reverse complement strand
TTAATGGTTTGGTTGGAACATTTGCGAAACAAAAAGCCAGAAAACGGAACATGTAAACTATGTCGTAATCACCCTCTGAAAATCTTTAATAGTTATTATTATCATCTAACAATAAATACCAAATTTTTAATATTATCTGTTTTTATCAAGTGTAAAATTCCCTACAGTTTAGTGGCAGAATTTTATTACTCGTGTTGGGATGGGGGGGGGGCGTCTAGCAATACACTCGCCTAGGGCGACAAAAACTCTTGAGCCGGCCCTGCTCAGCAGAGATGTCTTTCAGTTGTTTATTGACCAATAGATATGCCATTCAAATCCGTTGAAAGCAAATAAGTTATGAAACGGATTCAAAAGCCTATTCAATTTAAAGTAAACAACACAGCTTTTGTTTGTTATACATACATTATTATTCAGATGTACAAAGGACAGAAGCACAAGTACTCGCAATGTAGTACTTGACATACACACACAAATAGGATGACACAATCGCAGAAGCACGTGTCGCGACGTTTCGCTGCTTACAGAAACTTCCTCAGACGAAGAGACGTGGCTACTGATGCACCTAGCGGCCAATGGTTGAACTAATGAGGCGGGACATTCTAAAGTGTCAAGAAGAAGATAATGAGGATATACAGGTACAGTGGTTGTGGGAAGCTGAATGACTGGGGCTGTTATCTTATATTGAGACATGGTGGTTGCCTGCATTTAGTGTTATATTGATGAGCTAGTTCCCATCATGGTGCTAACTACTATAAAAAATTCTTGGCGGAACCTTAATTTGAACACTGTAAAGTGTTATTTTCAAATACACTTACCTGGGTTCAAGATAATTTCACCCGTTAGGAATTACACAGGTGCCGTGCATTGTTGTGTTATAGCAATGCTGCAGGATTCAAATCATGTTGGAGAGGTATTTTAATTCTTTGAAGGTTTGGAAAATTAACAGCTAGTTCCAAAAATATGTATCCAAATTTCGGCACACTTGTTTCATTTGTATCAGAATGAAGAGTTTGAAATATCATCTTTCAGAAGTACGAAAAGAGGTGAGGCTGCCAGGTGAATGGGACTCAAAAGCTCTTCCAAACGACGACTCAGAAGTCGGCCTTTACATTACATACTACAAAATCATTAGAAAACATACTAACCTAAAATAAGAGTATTACGTCGCAATTGTGAGGTACTTGGCCTATACCCACCCATTTACTTTTCTTCCGATTGGTTTATTATGCGCTATTGTAGTTCATTTCTGGTATTAACATAAATTTCAAGACTTATAACTTAAGGGTATTTATATTACATTTCCGGCGTCAGCATAGGCCTAATGGGATCGCGGGGTGGCTTGTGAGAAGTGTAAAGAGGAAAATGTAGCCCGGCGGCAAACGGCCCAGCTTACCGAGTTTAAGCGGTGTACTGTGCATCGAGATCGCCAAGTCACCGTGGGTAGAATTTAAGAACATGTGTTAACACTTTAGATAATAAGCTAGGACTCGGCACTTTGTTCGTGCAGATCGCGGCACCATTATTAAGAGGACATTTAGAAACACTAACAAATGTAAATTAAAATCATAAGTTAATTGTAAATCACATAAGTAGGTTTGCGGTTGCCAAGCCGATAAATCAAGTTGTTCAAATTCAAAGCACCAGTTTAAATTATAGGCGAGAGCATTCGAGGTTAGTGTGTAAATGGAACTGAGTGAATTTATTGTTATTGTTTATAAGCTCAGAAAAGGTGCGGAGCCTAATAATGAACTATGGTAATACCAACTGCAGGAGTCAGTAAGTTAAGAAGCGAGCTGACGTGAAACTAATTATTAAGAGTTGATTTGTTACAGAACTATGCTTTGGTATGAGGTAATACGTACTTGGTTGATTAATCTGGTGATGTAAATTCCATGAAGAAATATGGTAATGATTCAATAAGAATGCTCTCGGAAGCGATATGTGAAGGTGGTAGGCCCTCAGAGGTTGCCGTCTTGGAAGACTCCCGGCGGAAACCAGCGAGGATGCTGGGTCGCTGCCGTTTTCCCTGCGGACACTGGCTGTTGAGATGTGGTAGGAGCAGGACGCGGGTGGAAAGGTGCGCGAGGCCCACGTGGTCGGTAAGAAATCGCAATGCATTGGCGCTACTATAAGTGATTATAGAGTTTGATAGTTCGCATTGCTTTCTCTGCTATGATTTATGCAAGCAGTAATTTACGGTAATTTCATACGGCAGTGCCCACCGCGTCATGTAATGAAATTTGTATCTGTGCGACAATGTACAAGGAGTAGAGTAAATGTTGTCTGAATTCGTTATTTCCGGTAATTACCCAAGCACCTGGAGCTGTATAATGGTTGGTTCTGGTACACATTGAACTCCTTTAATCAATTTTTTTTTGGGTTGTTCTCTTCACTTCACGAACCCACGGCATGGAGATGAGAACTTGTACCTGCCACTGAGTTTAAGCTAAATCGCAGGGTGTCTGCATCGTACCTACTACACAATACACACAGTATTGATTATGGCCTCCTCATAACAGTTTATACACCAACATATGTGGACTTTGAATTTCATACTGTTATGACATACTGCCGTATTGCCTTCCTTGCTTGCTTCATTTACTGGGGGTGTGCAAAGCACTGACTTTTTTATTCGAAGCGAAGTCAAACATTTCTCCGTCAAAGTTCAATATTTTATTGTTTCTTGAATCTCACATGTTTGCTGGGCAATAGTACCACTTCCACATGATTCAAATCTGGCTTTATATAGATCTGGATAATCTCTTTTCAAGTGATCATGTCATGTGATGTCTTTGTTGTGTCTAAACAGTAATATAAGATCCATGTATCTTGCAATGGATAGATAATTCCAAATTTTACATCATACCAGTTAGGTTATATAAACTCCAAATTTTAAATGCACAAGTACTTGCTTCGTTTTACTTTCATAACAAATCACACAATACTTCAGAATATTTGAAGTATTATATTTATGGCCAGTCTCATGAAAGAATTCAATTTTTTTGCAATTGTGTTGGCATCCTTTTTACATCTGTTTTAATTCAAGAAAGCAATGTGTTCCTCTTCTACCACAGGTGATTTCTAAACTGGCAAACTGTGCAGTAAATCAAAATGAAAAGTATTTTTCTAGAGCTCTGAGCTCATATTCTTCAAAACTAACAAAAACTGATAAATATTACTTACGGTAGATTTCAATATATATTGCACAATTGGACAGTCAGCCAATGGTGCTTTTGCACAAACCAAATAAGGCAGAGGCAAAAACAGTTGTTACATTGAAATTTCTTTAAAAATTAATGCCAACACAACTGGAAAAAAATTTAATTCTTTCATGAGACACTATACCCACATATTGCACGCCCTTATGCGCCCTATTTTCTCACATCTTAATTCATAGAAAAGTAATTTTTAGGTAACATTAATGGGGTTGTTCGTCTCGGGCGCACATAAGCAGTCATTTGTCTTGGCAGCAATAACAGTGGTTCTTCGAAGCGAATATTCTGCAGCTTAATATTCCATTACATCTCGAAGATTTGCACACTCCTATTATTTACATTATGCTCCGCAATGTTTATTTGCCATTTCAGTCACTCAGTTTCACTAAACAAATTATTTATTACAAAAAATCCTACAGTTTTAATAAAGTAACACACACAAGTGCAGCCATGGCCATATATACTATGGAAGCACAACAAACGACACACGAGTCACATGCCATGCACGGTCCGGCAAGCCACCACTTCCTCGCAGCATATATCGCCCTATCTGACAACACTACTTTCATCATACACCTTCAAACTTCGACCTCCCTACATATTTTTTGTTAATGACAAGCTTCACATTTCTTATCCTAGTATTTGAAAATAAATATGACACTACATTATATAACCCTGGCATGCAAATTCAGGTACGCACCTGTTACCAGTCATAGGAATAACATTGCAGGCGATTTCAGTAAACCCCCTCCCCAAGATTGCCACCTGAGGCATACACCTTACTCACTCCTCCCAACTTGCAGCCCTTATGTGAACATGCATTACTGTAACAATTGCAAGTATGTGCACTGCAGTACAACCATTTCATATTCATACAGAACTAACTCTATTCAATAATTATGCATCAATTATGACATGATTTAACTGCATAATACATCAATGAGGACATTTGCTTTACTGTTACCAGCTGTCACAATTGTGTACATTTTATCAGCAACTGTCCATTTTCTGTTACAGCAAATCACCTGTTTAACAAAATGTCAGTTCCCAAAAATCTGTATTTCAATCCAATTCTTCTTTTCATGAAAACATGCTTTCACATTTTACAACTGTATATTTTAAAATATGGAACTTGTTAGTTCCCAGCAAGTCCTCGCTCAACAACACTGTCGCATTCTACAAATATTGCATCCTCTGTAAACTATATACCACAATTTGGTACATAATACGATGCAGCTTGCAAACAACTAGGGATGTTCGAAGCTCACATTTCTTACATCGAAGTCAAATAATAAATCAGTAAAGTTTCTAAGTTCTATTTTCAAAAATGTTTTATACATTTATATGTACACAGTTTCTACATACCTAAGAGTTAAAACACTTTTACTTTTTTGGCTAAATAAAACAGTTACTATATTAACATGCTTCTAAAATCATAAAAAAATATTGATATTAATTTAAAAAAAGGTAAATGGTGATACTACGTGTCCTGTCCAAAAAAGAAAATGTTTGCATTTGCATGCAGAAAAACCATTTGTCTAGCATGCTCTGGCAGAAGTCGTTGGCGGTTCTCAGTGATGGTATTCCCAGCAGCAGAAATCATACGCTCACTGTTCACCTGGGTTGCTGGAATAGGCAAATATTTGCGAGCAACCTCAGCTAGTTGCGGAAACCTATCTTACCTTACATTTTTCCACCAGTTGTACTGGTTTTCGTGTCTTTTTATTCTGGCTTCATTTGAATATAAAGCCACTTCAGTTTCTTCAGAGACTGTTGGCTCATTGGGTAAATCGTCAAGTGCATCCCATACAGTTGAAGAAGATGAAATTTCAATTCGTGGTTTAGTCGTAGGTTCTAACAAACTTCAGTTTCTTAATTTCCGCACAGAGAACAGATGCAACTCGAATTTTGTTTGATAAAACACTGCGAAAGCGAGGATCAATAAGTGTTGCTACCTGGTAGACATGGTCTTCAGCACACATTTGAAATTTTTCCATGACAGTCAGTTTTTATGTTTTCGCAAATGTTGTACCCTCAAGTTTGCCACTTGCAACAACCTTTTGCAAATGTGTTTGTAAGCACTGCAAAATTGGAATACCATTGAACAGGTTGGATAGCTGTCAGCACTCATTTCTTCAGTTGCCTCTTTGAGAGCCTGAAGAATTTCAACAAGTACATGAACATGCCTCCACTCACTTGCATTTAATGAGCTGACGTCACTGTTGTTTGAGGTGCTGGCTAGTTCGGCATTGATGGCATCTTGCATTTCTGTAAGGCGTAGTAACATTGCATATTCACTAGACCACCTAGTGTCAACGTACTGGATGACTTCAAGTTGCTGTAAATTCAGCTGTTTTTGCAATGTGTGCAATCACTTTCTGGCTGTGCTGCTTCGTCTATAATGACCAACTATGCTTTTGCAATTACTCAGCAAAGAAGTAACCCTTGGACATCTTTTCTTTGCTGCATTTATAGCAAGTTGTAAAGTATGTGCGAAACAACTACGCCCAATAAAATGTTTGGAAACCCCACACGTGAAATTTGGTCCATTGTCAGTTGCACAGTAAATGGGTATGGTGGAGTCGACAACAGCAATGCCCCAGCCTTCAACTGTTATTACTAGTTCATCACTGAGATTCTGGGCAGTGTGAGATTCATTCATGATGACCAAATCTAAAGTCAAAGATCTGTATAAAAATTCTTTGATGAGGTAATGGCAGGTCACACTGACGTAACTGTCTATTGTTTTAGACGTCCAACCATCTGTAGTAATGCTCATCAAAGATTTGAGAAATGGGAGATCATCTGTGATCATGAATTTAACTTTAGAACTACAGTGTTCATAAAGTTCAGGAACTCAATGTGTGGAAAAAGTACTTCGGCTAGGAACCTGGTAGAGTGGAGCTACATTTTGGTTGGACATCAACATTTTTAAGCCTTGCGATTCAACAAAACTTCATGGACGTAGATTGTCCACAAGCAACACAGCAATACTCTTTGTAATACTTTGAACTCTTGGATCAGATGGGGTCAACTTGGCCTTTTTGGCCATCACTTCTTGCAGGGACTGCTGACAGTAAGGCTGAGGCTTTTGACATTTTGGGGAAGCAACAATTTTCTTTTCTTTGGCATCACAGTAATCTTTCCACATACTTGGATGCATTTTCAAATGGCCAAGTAATGTTGTAGCTGTGGCTGGATCAAAAGAAAAGAATGGTTTTAGTTTACAGTTGTTTTATACATTATAAAAGAGCATTGACTGTTTTAATGATTCATAACCTTAAAAAATTTTTTATTGTATTTTACTACAAAATAACTACGAACGTTTTGATGTAAAATAGGTGAAGGGTTTGATGTAGGCCCTTAAAATTCAAGATGTGTTCAAAAGCCATCCTTCCGCCACATAATGATCCAGAATTAAGTTAATTCCGGAACATTATAGGTCGTAATAATACTGGCATTGAAAATTTTTGTACACCCTAATGTATTTATTGCATGCCTATTATTTGATAATCAATCTGAAGATACGGAACTGACATAGTTTAAGCAACAAGCATTAGAGACCTAAAAAAAACATACATTGGAAGAACATTTTATTGTGACTCACATGTTGGTGTTTTCAAAACTTTTATGCACGTTTTGAAGATACAGGTTTTTTTATCTTCACTTCTATCGATGAACAAATAGGAAACATTTTGACACTTGCTGGTAGTAGAAGGTTCGTCACTTAAATCATCCTCACAATTGCCCTTACTAGCCATTTTGTCAATTTAACTACCGCTACACGCACACAGAAAGTTAAATATTAAAAAACTGTATCACGTTAACATAAGCTACTATATCATTACTGACGTAACGTTTTATTCACTTTGACTCAAAGCAAAACAAACTACAACCATTAAGCTTGTGCAGAGGGTAACGCAACGTATTTGTGAAGATGTTAGCAGGACTGCCGTTCTCTAATTTGAGATTTCCCTTGAACCCATAAAATAAGATGGTGCCTTCGTAAAAGATATGTCTGTGATACAAACAAAAATACATATTTTAATTTAATAAGGTATGGTAACAGCTCATTAGCATAAACAATTTAGTAAACTCTTATGTCGATATACATCATCATTATCGTGAGCGTAACTTAAATAAATTTCTGGAATTTGCCAAGAACCCCTGATAGCAAGTAATAAACGATAACAAGTGAATATGGCAGCGGCAATGCTGAGCAACATCAGAAGCGTACTTTGCCATTCGTGTTTGTTGTTTGTATTGATATTTTTAGTGTGCCACTTATATTATTTGCAAACAAAAGTATTTCCCGCTAAAGTGAAGTCTATAAGTGGTGTAAGTCAACTGTCAACACAGTACCAGAGTCTGTGATAAGTTCGTTTTCTGTGTTGTTATCGGAGCAAAAAAAAAAACACTTCTAAGACGACTACTGTTATAAAATTTTCGAGTAGAAGTTTGCAAACTTCGATTCGGCTTCGAGTTTTTCGAAACTTCGGACACCCCTACAAACAACACCTTGCGAATGATGAGAGGATGTAATTCACTGAAACTTTCAAAGCCATACAATCCAACTACAGTCCATTACAAATGTTGCAACTGACTTACTTTTACAAACAGTCTGAGTCGAGAAAAAATTAATCTAAACTTCACACTGTGTATCACAGTCTGCTTTCATTTACATACAGTGGCCCAGAAGTGTTATCCAACCTTCGAACATAGAAAGCTACCTGGACCATGGTCCACCTTTAAGATGAACTCTTTACCTCTTCTTTTGAAAAGAGAATGGGGTATAAGTTTGTGAACGATAATTCTACCAACCTGCATTGCACTGAATGTTATACAGAGTAAACTGTACTTCATTCTGAGCTGGAATGTCCTTCCACGTAGCCAGAAAAACACGCTTGTCCATTTGGCCATCTTCTACAAAGTACACATTCATTGGTACTACGCACGCAAAGTAGAAAACATCAATATTATTCTTAATAGCCACCTGGAAAAGATACACAGATTGCTACAAACACCCAAAAGATCACATTACAACATTTATAACAACTTCCATAAGTTCATCTAAATATTAACATTGTTTACAACTTACAGATTTACATAGGTACCTCACGCCAGCTGTACAATTCTACATACTTACAAAATTTGATCACTTTAAATAATCAAGTTACCTGCAAATTATTCA
Source organism: Medauroidea extradentata (assembly GCA_003012365.1). Taxonomy (NCBI): domain Eukaryota; kingdom Metazoa; phylum Arthropoda; class Insecta; order Phasmatodea; family Phasmatidae; genus Medauroidea; species Medauroidea extradentata. Next base: position 23,258 of record PNEQ01000671.1, on the reverse strand, counting down.
AAGGCTCCATGCGTTGAACAGGTCCACTTGTGGCTAACTGCAGTGATGTATCATGGGACATGTTTGGAGGTAGCGGAGTCATCACCTGGAGTGACGCACTTGGTGTCAAACCAAAACTGAAATAATACACACATACTTATCTGAAGTGATAATTCACTATACTGTTTCCCGAGGAAACATTTTATCCACAGTGAGTATGTTTTTAATTGTGGCACACACCTTACTTACATTGCATGCGATTGCAAGTTACTGTAAATGATAAATTTTAATTTTAGCATGTATTACATTCAGTTCATGCATAGTCATTAAACTCAAAACCGAATCATACAGCTAATGTGACTCAAAACATTCACATATTCCTATAATGATGCAGAAAACACCTCATGACTCCAAGGAAGTTGGCAAAATGGACACTTCTTTTTCTGTATCACAGCTATGACAACACCCATTACACTGCATGTTTGGACTGAACCTACATGTGAGACTTGTGTCACTTTGCCTCGGAACATAATTTGAACTGCGCACCTGTTGGCTTATGTGAGGAGAGGCAGTGTAACCAAGATGGCAGAGATGCAAAGGTAAGCTCGGTTCATGGCACGTTCACTTCGCTCACAATAACTCCTGAACTGATGTGTCACACATCCAGGTTAATACATCTTAATTATAAAAATAAAAACCAACACCACCATTAGTTTTCCTTCTGAACTACAATACTGTATTTATTTTAAACAAGTTCAACTTGGGAGTCTGGTGGGCTTCTTCCTATTCAAACTAAACTACTGTAATTAACACATTACAACATTTAGTCTATGCTTTTCTCTGATTAGCCAATTACAACAAGATGTTAAATTGACATTTTGGGAAGCAATATTGCATACAGTGAACTGGTTGTTTATAACATCAAATACTTTTCCACCATTAACGAGGAACATAAATAAACTTGACATAACCTTAAAAATTGATGTTTTGGTGTATCTTCATAGCCTCTGGCTCAGATCATCTTCACTAAACGACACAGGGTAGAACAGTGCTTCAGCACTGTCTCATTGGGCTGGTTTGTCATGCATGATTACAAAAGTATACCAAGGATGAGGCACTGAGGTAACACTTACAAATGACCTGCTCCCGTGTTTCCAATGTCTGAAGATTCCTCCCACATATCCCAACCAGCTAAGGAATCCTGCCTCGGTACAAGGCCAGGTAAACAATGTGTCAACTCCACCAACATAGGAAAGCAAGCCCTCTAAGCTGCTCAACAGTCCCACTCACCATCCCAGAAAACCCTATACCACTACACTCTCACTACATCTAATTTACTCCAACCGTAGTGTCCATTGTGGTCTGTGTGTCTCCCTGCATTTGACACGTACGTATATAGCCAGGGAAAGGCATGAGGGGCTACTCGGCTTGTACATTCCTGCCTCTGAGGAGGAAAGCTACACCTCTGGTGCAGTTTTTTGTCCCTGTAACCACAGACTTTCAGCACCCCATTACATACGACTTGTCGTTACGGCAGTGACAACAAGCCAGCACACTACGTGTACCCTAGGCCACCTAGGTAGTATATAAGCACAACTGTCGCCACATGTCTACATGGCACAGACAGAAACTTCCCATTTACAGTAATATGATAATTAAATAATGTGTGCTATGTCAGTACGTATTGCAAAATGAACAAAAACAATGGAAGGTGAGGCATGCTACAACTTTTCATGAGCTCAACTATTTAAACTTCACATATCTTCATTGTCTCCCGTCAAAAATATAACATTTTCGTACCAAGACATTTTTTATCTACTAAAAATGAGTCTCGTACTAAAAATACAACTTTCTCAGGATTATTCTGTTGCAAAACATTGTTTACAGACATTCAACATTGAAAACGTACTGTTAAGACAGTTATCTCAGTATGTATTGTGTGCAAATTCTGTTATGATCAATTACCTTGTAAACACTGTATGCACTTTCAACATTGGCTCACTATTTGTAAAGTTATACAACCCTGAAAATTAACATTACAGGTTTCAAAGAGAGAAACAAAAGTTCCTAGAAAACGTTTTACAGCATTACCTTCAAAGAAGGTCTTTCCTAGTAAAAGATACTGCAATACCTACAAACATACATGGACTAAAACAACATGTTGAGGATATTAATGCGTATGCATACATTGAGCACGGTATTTTCTTTACACGCATAACAGAGAACCCTAAAATGAAAATTACAATACTTTGTACTGTCATGTCAATACAGTATACCTAATGTGTCACTGTTTGTGGATCTAAAATTTCTTACACAAATTCTACTTACCTGTTTTTGTTCAGCTGAATTGCAAATCCAGCCATTGGCTGCATTGCTTTGTTTGTGAAAGTGAAGTCCATGTATATTTGGCCGCCCCTGAAAACAACATTTATGGCTGAGTAAAATACTGCATTGTTATTTTGTCTAGCCACAAAAATTTTATTACACTGTATCTGGTGGGTTTATTCGGACTACACAACAACAAAAAAACTAATTGTTCTCCCATTACATACATGTTTCTGTGTAGAAGAAATAATGTATCACACACTACTTTTGACCGTAGTTGTCCAAATTTATACTATTACCACATATTAACTCCTTCACATACCTCCATAAAAATGTAAATACTTCCCTGAATAATCTATTTATGTTTCCAAAATCAGTGCTTTATGCAAAGGTGTGAAAAATTATTACTCTAGAGTGTTTTATAATCTATGATTATTTCCTTTTTCAATAAGGTATTATTTATGTACAAATATAAGGTGACAATTGTTTCAGTGTAAAAATCTTCAAATATATTATCAGACATACATTCTGTGCACCCAGTATTTTTTCTCCCTGGGGCAATTGTTTCCTCTTTCTACAGAATGCTGTTTATATCAGTACAAATATACAATATTTTCAGTAAAAAAAAAAGGATTTTCTCATTGATACAAAAGTTTAACATGGTATTTCACATAAATACATTTTCAAGTAAAAATGACAGAAATTCTGTTTTTACAATTGTCAAGCGACCAGCCTGCGCTTGGGTTATACTTTTCCGATAAGTCAGTTGTGTGTTTCTAGGATTTTTGCTTAGAGTCCCTGTTAATGTTTATTTTTGCATAAATAACGCTAGCCAGAGTTACTGACACTTCAGAACCAAGAGCTGGTCAGCCTAGTGTCAGTTAAGTATAGGGCAGTGATGATTATTTTCAAAGGCCCCAGTGTGTTGCCGGCCACCCTAATTTAGTCCATTGCCTGTAGATGATGAAACTACTAGTGTTTATACAATAGTAAATTTCATGTATGTTGCTTGAAACCTAATAATTTTTCTAAGAAAGTAATTTGGTTAGTTAATTTAAATATTATAATTTTGCTGAACAGGATATCACCAAAAAAAAAACCCCTCTATAAATGTAAAACCACTATTTGTCCTGGCGAAACAGTACAGTAACAGAAAACCGCATCTGGATGCAATTGCTAGTGATTAGTCTTTTCATCGTAATATTTTAATGGCAAATAATGTGTTCTCAAGCTTTGAGTTAGAATTATTCTGAGTATTGTTTTCGGCCGGCACGTGAATTTAAAATAAATATGTCTTGTGTAGACTTTTCTGAAACTTGCATAACAATTCAAGCAATTTTGGACTCTTGGAAATTTTACAAGAACTTGAAGTTTTAAAAGTTATGGCAGTTGAAAGTTCTTGGTGTTTATTTTAAAGATATGTAAATGAGTGCTGCAGGAGCAACACCAATAAGAGACTCACAGAGGGTACTGCAAGGTGTACTGCCAGCAATGTCAGATGCCAAAACCTTATTTAATATATTTTTTTTGTACTAACTATTCAGTAAAATAATAAAATACGTCTTGTGCTCAGCAGAATTTTGCCGATTTTTCTGTAATTTTAGTTTGTTTTTGTATCCAGACCAGTTATTTGGTCTCGCTGGAATGTTATAGAACATTTTACCAGAAGGTAGGCCGCCACGATATCTTAGGACGCCACTGCAGTTGCCGTAGCTGGTCATTTTAATCTTGACTGTTGAGTGAGCCGGACGTGTGTCGCGTTGCGTGAGTTTAGAATGTGGTAAGCCGAGGGGAGCAAACGAAAGTCACGGGGCCGCGATGGAAGGCGGTAAAAAGACTTGCTAATATTCTTCTTTATGAACTAATTTTCTTACATTGATGTTAACTTACGGCAGTAACGACTGCATGGCCAGCCCACTATCGTTTACTGAGGTTATGTTTTAGTTCAGCACATGCCAGTTTCCTTTGAGTTCGGCTTCATTTTGGTTGTTATTTTTCTGTTTCGTTTCAAGTTTCAGTAAAAGAGAAGTGTATGTACCGATGTAAGCATGGTTGCTTGAGTTTTTAAAAAAGGAAAAGGCAATAAAAATTAACTGTTGATTGAACCACGTGTCTTTTACTACCATTCTGTATGTGTCCACACTTCGATACCACGAAACCCTGAGATAAGAGTACCTCACTGCTGAGACAGGAGCATTTGTGAGAACTGATCGGTCTACATATTTTTTTGCTATTGTAGTAAAACATGTGGAGAGCACCAGTACCATCACATCTATCGCCGCAACTTGTGGGGCATAGAATTGGAGTGCCTCAGTACCAAAACACAATACATTTGTTTTTTCGTGGAACAATTTTTGTCTCTTCTTCCAAAGTATTATTTGCAGCAATAAAATATACAATATCTACAAATCAACAGGATGTTTTGGTATGAAACACTTCAAAACAGTCTGGAATGTGTAGTCCAACCTTACCTTATTTGCATTGGTACACTGACTCACTACGCTTGTTTTTTTGGATAGCAAACTTTACATAGTTTTCTTGGTTGTTCCCTTGTTGTGGCTGTGAAAGAAATTTTCTCAGTAAAGAACCCAAGTGTCTTTCCAAGTAGCCATGTGGGTGTGTAACCTGATGATTGCTGTACTAGGCTACAAGTTAAATACAGACACGAGGCTATTAAGTCGTCCGAACTACAGTAGGTATGGGTGCAGAAAGAAGGTGCGGGTAGGAGGGGTGGGCTTCGGTGGCTGTTACAGACCATAACCCTGGGGATCGGCTGGCAGGCTTCGGTGGCTAATACAGATCACAACCCTGGAGAGGAAGGCGGGCTTCGGTGGCTAGTACAGACCGCAACCCTAGGTAGAGGATGGGAAGGGGGTGCCAAGCGGCCTGACCCGAAGGCCAAGCCGCCGATAACTCCTGCTGCTGGGGCTGACTGCCCCCCTTTTATACCTGCCCAGAAGGCGAGAGGTACCATTAGCAAGATGGCAGTCAGGCTGTTTGAGCTGTCTGCATCTGCAGTGGCACCACCCTGCGCACACTGAATGTACTTACTCACAGCATGAAATTACTCTGTCATGTAGAGTTATGTAAACAAACTTCCCAACTTACGTAAATTACACCCGTGTTGCCGTTTAACACTATAACTAGTAAATACAAACATTTATATCAGTATTGGACACATGTCAACGCAATAAATAACAAACACAATATAAATTCACGTGCATATTTCCAGTGATCACTGTTTAATGCACACTACAGTGTCCTGTGCATGGTACTGGAAAAACTACGAAGCACTCTGCCATGTTTGTCAATCAACTCAGGTACAAGGTTAACAAAGTCGCGAAGCGCAATTATACATTGAACATTCACACTGGATAAACATTAAAGGTACTTAAATGGTTTTACAAATAACTGCTGTGATGTAAAAATATTACAAGTTTACATATATCCCCTTGACGTACACCAACGGCAACACGTGATTGGCAAAGGTGCGGGTGAGTGCTTAGTACTTGTAGGTTATGATACTTGTTCTGACTGTACATAGTGTATAATTTTGGGTATTTGTAAATTTTGTTGAGACTAAATCATTAAACAGTGCATTTCGAACAATCCCGGTGAGCACTTCCAACTTTGAATCTCCCGCGCAGCAATTCACCAGTTTGAGTTGGCAGCAGCTCTTCCTCATCATCTGCCAGCGGTTGGCAGCCTTGGGCTTCCGGGAGGAGGCCATCATCTCAAAATATCAAACATGGCGGTGAGTAGTGCGTTCGGGCAGCCTCACTGTATATCGCTATAAAAATGTGGCATCCGTTACCGTTAATTGTATTAGTTGTATACAGTCCATGAAATAATGGTGCGTTAAAAATCTGCGACGAGCGTTAATATAGTTTGACTTAACGGCCATGCGTCAAGTATTGCTCTACTACAGCCATTTCAACAAATGGCAATTCCAAATTTTTATAAAGATTAGGTAAATTTTACTCAACTAACAATATTTACAGACAACATTTTCTTTCAACACGTATTTCTAATGTATTCAGTCTTCAGCAGCTAACATTTCATATTGTACTAATAGAAACAAGTAGAACAGTCACACACTGATTACAGTATAGCAGATTGATTTCGCAATCTAAATGGTTTTAAAAATTTTTCACAGAAAGATATTAACTTTCTTGTGATAACCTACAGATCACTAAGTCCTACATTCATATATCACAGAAATGACAGGAAAGTGTTGTCAGGGTAACAGGAGTGAACAATACCTTCTGGAAAATGTGCCCCAAACATCTAGGCCTTTCCCCTTGTCAGCAGGTAGCCAGTTTGTCTTTGGAGGAAAATAGGATGTTGGTGGTGCAACAAAGCCGAATATATCACCTAAAAGGCCAGTATTTGATTGCGACACTGTTGAAGTATCTCCACTGGCTCCGACATCTGGTCCTACAAGCTGCAACAAATTGCACACATTTACATCGCGTTTGAAACTTTTGTATAAAATTACTGACATTCACCAGTCACATTAAACAAACTGTGAAATGGGTGGATAACCAAGTATACATTTTCTACAGGATCTCTCACATAATTACAAACTAATATAACATATTTTTAACAAATAAGTGATGCAGTCAAAACTTTTTTCATTATGTGTAACAGATACTGAAGTTGGAACATAACCATCACCAATTAATCTCAAAATCTAGGAAACGAATCACAGTATTGTAATGTATGGCACACAAATGTTACTATTTTTTCAGAACATACTGCAGACACAAGACAACCATATGTGTGACAGCTTTGTTGGTGATCTCATGTTATCATTTTAATTTAACAAATCCCCTCAAATCTTGTCGAGGGCCAGGATCCTGATGCCTCGCAATTCTTCCAACAAAAGTATCAGCAATTACCTATTTGTTATGGCCAAACTATCTCCAATCACAGGTATATGGTAAACTGTTATGTTTTCTGACAGCTAACCTTGGTAATAAACTCCATTTAACTGGTTTTTGGGTTATCTGTGTTGCATTGGGTGTGGTTAACACTATCAAAAGAAAAAAATTTGTAAAAATACCTTTTTTGGAACATAATGTCACCTTTAGAGCGCAAGAATGAATTAAAAATATTTCAACATTACGTTTACTTGTGTTTGCTGTTCACCCAAGACATACTGTATTCACCCAAATGTAAGACGACCCCTACAAAACATTTGTTTAAACGGGAAAAAATGTTTTGACCTGGATTTAAAACTACCCCTCTGGAAGAAAAATAGTTAGGTACTTAGAGGTATTAAATGTGGCATGGACGTAACTCTCTTGATGAAGTGAATATGAGGATGGTCAGATTTATTCACAACATACTATCAGTAAAAATCTATGAGACTGATTTATTTACAACATGTGAAGTGTTCAGCCACTTCCCCATCTTGGTTAAATCTTTAAAAGGTGTTTTTATTTTCTTATTCAAATTTATATTATGTAAATCTTTGTTAACAGGCTATATGCCATTTTCAGGGTGAGTTTGTCAGGTGTCCGGTGTGATGCAACAGAATTCAATAACCTAGTAATTGGGGACATGTTAATTTAAATTCATCCTTTCAAAATTTAAATATAAATATAGTCAAGGAATTTTAAAGTAGAGTCATTTGATTATTTTCCTGGCTTGTTTGGTTTCAAATTGACCACAGTAAAATTTTAATTATTTTTGTTAATATAACTTTTTCTTGTATTTTGGCTAATTTTTGAGTTTTGGCAATTTTAGCTTATTATTAATTTTTCCCTGGTGAAGTGAGTAACTTCAGGTGTTGCAAGCTTCTCCAGGCTGTAGGATTTCTGGCGCCGACATTGTGGTTGATCGCTTGCTTCATGGAATTCTCTCCATGACGTAGGTTATTGACGCACGTAGGTCAGCCATCACAGGGGGTTGCTTATGGTATTGCGCCGCGAAAGTAGTTCCGCTGTTGCGCACCTTTTGTCCCCAATTATTATATTTGTGTGGATAAATCATTTTATTTCAATGTAAAACCTATAAACTGAAATTTTGGAATCCCAAGTGTCATTTTGCGGGTTTTGTTGAATTTTGGATACTGTTGTATCACTCCGCCGTGTGCGCTATTTGTTACCATGTCCGTTGCCGTGGTAGAGCAGTTGGTGGCGGGCGCTGGCCCGAGGCGGTCGAGAGTTCATTAGTCGTGTAGTGATGGCGTAGCGGGAGAGACATCTGGATGTCGTGAGGGCACTGCGGGGCTGGCCCTGGGAGCGCTGGCGAGACTGTTTGTGCTTCTAGAGTTTTTTTGTTTTTGTTGTTTGTTTCGTCTGAACATTGTCAAATGGTGGCGGGAAATACGGGGGTTCGTTTTGGATAAGTGTATGCAGTCATGGCATAGCACTGGTAAAATCGCAGGCAACGAACGTTTCATCATTACCTTGTTTTTTTTTTTATTGAACTCGCGCTCAGACATGGTAACGCCGGACAGCTGACGGGTTTATTTGTGATGTGTAAATAACCGCCCTTTGTAAACATCTGTCAAAGTTACAGTAATAAATCAACAGTTGACTGAGTAAATGAGTTGTTATTGGTGAAATCACGATGGTTAGTTAACCCTGAAGTTAAATCAAACTGAACTATCCGGAGCACGCGCAAACGTAACATAACCTCAACACCCACTACAATAACCACAGCAACACGCAGCAGACGCAAGAGGACGCGTCACAAACACAATAAAATTCAAAATCAACTAAGAAAGACAATATTTACCAGAATGTAAGATACTTCTGAATTTAAGACGACCCCTACATTTTGAGTTTGGTTTACAAGAAAAAATAGTTCCTATAAAATAGAAAGGCATGGATTTTGTTGATTAAGTAGATAAAACATGTAATATTTTAGATACTTCTCTAGTTAATCTTGAACACACACATAAAGCACTTGAATGATAATTCAATCACATTGGCAATGGTCTGATAAAAGCCTTAATTTTCCACATTTAATAAATGCAAATTGTGGAAATGTTTTTTATTAAAATTAATTGCTGAGCAATAAGCAACTTTTATTTACATGCATAATCTCTGAATTTTATTGACAAAATTTTTTGGGCTGTGCAGTATACGTAAAAATATAAGAGAGGTCTCGTTAATCCATTCATGTGCGGACATTTATTTGGAGACGAAAATTAGACGACCCCTACTTTAGGGAAGTAAAATTTGGAATAAAACATCATCTTACATCCAGGTATAGACAGTATTTTTGTTTATTTAGCGAAAAAAGGTGTGATATTTGTAGGCAAAACTATACATCATTACAGTGTTTCACTGTATTATAAAATTCCATTTTTATACTGCCAAGTGGGTTATTTTCGGATTATCTAGGTTTCCAGAATATCTGTGCATTGCCTGATGTCAATTAACATGGGTGATTGGGACTTTACTGTATTTCAACTTACTTTCCAACCAACATGTGAACAGGGGCATAGATATGTATCTGAGTTGGGGAAGAGTGTCATAGTTGTATATTACGTTTTTTTGAGGGAGGTGGGGAGATTAATTGTTCTGGCACCGACGTGGTAACCAGAAGTGGGGGGGGGGGGCTAGGGCTTTGGAACACTGTTACTAATGTACCTACATATTGTCAAGTGACAATTCATTCACAACTGAATTATTTTCTTTGTGAACATAGGCAAAATATGCTCTTTGTAAACTGTTTCGTAAAAAAACATTTCCCAACACACTACAATGCATGTGAGACACAAGGCAGGCAGCCAAAGAGTCTGTACTACACACTGCATATGCATGTGTGAAGATAATACTGACGAAAGTCACTGAAAACAGTTCACAAAAATTTTTAAAAATACAAAGTTAAGTTCTTATCGCACATGTTAATAGCTTGTGAGTAACACAAATTTAGGGACTACAGATGATAATTGTACCCAATTCCCAAAATTAATGGGGAAGAGGGGTACGATGTACCCATTCTTAAGCCACTGCAAGTGAATGCTGGCAGATGCTATGGATATTTGCAGCATCACACATTTTTTTTCAAAATTAACTACAATTTTCTTTCATTTTTGTATAAGCAGCAAGATTTTATTGTCCACCAAATATTTTCACAAAGTTGTTGAATTATTATATAATTGATGGGAAGAGGCTGCTAGGCTATCAGCATGTACAAAAGACAGAAGCACAAGTACTTACTGGCCAGAAGAAGCTGCTCTAAGCAGTGAAACGTTGCGATATGCACTTCCGTGATTTCGTGTCGTCCTCTGTATTTTTGTGTACCTTTACATCTGTCAAGTAACAACACTAAATACTTGAGCTTCTGTCTTTTGTATATACAGTACTTGTTCAATTTTCTTCTCACCTACCTCTAATCTTAAGCCAAATTTTTAAAAATAGTTAGCCAAACCTTGTGAACTTGCAAGAACTACAATACATTTTTAAAAACACCAAAAAACCTACAAACTCTCAGAAAATAAGCTGAGCTGTAAAAATTCCCACTTCATTGTTAACCACATTTCTGATGATTTCTACACAAACAAGTTGACTATATTTTATTACATAAAGAGGAGTCTCGCAGCATTCCCTTTAACCTGCTACCCATCTCCAGCCTCAGTTTCCATATTTACAAAACATTATTTGTAGTTCTCAATTCAGATTAATGCTTTATTAAGATTCATCATAAGCCTGAACAAAATAATTCTCACCAGACTGTCTAAGCCACCGCCCAGAAGATCAACTTGGGCTGTGTTAAACATGGAGGTCTGATGTGTTGGTATAGTTGGTGCTCCAATATCCATGCTCAGCAGGTCACCAATAAGAGAGTCTTGAGAAGGAATTACTGCAGGCTGTTCAATTCCTATACCTGCTGCAGCTGTTCCAGAGTCAAGAATTGCTTCCTGAGACCCCACTCTAAAAAATAAAGAAACTTTTCATTAATTTTACTAATTGCACTCAAAGTTAAAATTATATCGAACTAACTCAATGTATTTACATTTTAAGCAATGCATCAAAACAATTTTTAGTAGTATGTGCAAAAAGTTTACAGTCATCAAAAAAATTAGTCAGTAGTTCATAACTTTTGCAAATCCCTTTTTACGTTGACTACTCGAACCAACAATATATTTGCGGCATCAAAAGGGGCAAGATTGCATGGTTTGATTTTTAAGACAATTCTGTTTTTAACATTTTAATTTTTAAGTTACAGTTTTTAATTTTGTAAACTATATTTATAGTTCATAAAATACTGCGGGCCTGGTCTGTTCTTAGGACTTCAAATTATTCTACTGTAAAGTTTAAAGATTTCGGACCATATTCAGCATGATCATTATTTAAAATATTACTTTTTAAAATGAAATAATCATTATATACCTCAAACATGTTAGCGGCAGCATGCAACACACACAGAATAATGCACCACCTGAATACTGCAGCAGGTGTATTCTCTGACCCAGATGTTCCAAACCTAGCGATCCATGCTCCTCCCCAAGTGAACACAGAAACACTACAGTACAACCAGCCAACCATGCATGCCTTTCTCTCCAAGTCTCCAAGTTTAAAAGCAGCTGCGGAGCCCCGCAGTGACAAGCATTTGCTTTTGGATTGAAAGGACCACTTGGGTAAATAATCCAGGGAGTTTTTTTAGCATTAGATCTTGCCAAGACACCACCGACATGCCAGTGTAGTACAGGTGCTCCGTATTAATTTACTACAGGGCCCACCTTGGTCATTTGTGATTATGTGGACCACAGGACCATTGTGAATAAAGAGAAATTGCCTGAATCCAATTGGTTTCTTCATTTCCAGCATTGATGGATCATAATTCAATAATCACTTTGCACTCATTTCACTTTTGTTTATTTGGAGGCATATGTCACACCGAGGTGATGGGTGTAGACAACAGGGTGACTAAATACGGAGGACTTGCAAATACCAAATGAGTCACGTTTTGCCACTTCATAACTTTGCCGGGCCAAAGTTTCTAGTGCAAGCATCTCTGACGGCTAAGCTCTGTGTGGGCATTTTGCCTTGCTGGTGCCAGGGTCTACATAGATCAGAAACTTTATGGCCATGGGCTCTATGTGGGAATAGCCAAGTAACTTGCTGAGCTTCAGTGGGGGGGGGGGGGAATCTCGCTGAGCCCAAGGGTTGACTGCTGATGGGAATACAGCCAAGGTGAGTCCCCTTATGCCACATTTTCTTCCAAATAAAGTCAAGAAGTAATAAATATGCCCCTTCAGAACTATGAAGGCAGTTACCCATTCAACACCATCACAGACACCACAGACGGTGAGTTGGGCATCCAGACAGGACCAGCTACTACACTGACATCCCTAGGGGTGTACGAAGAAGTGATTTTTTGCTTCAAAGCAAAGTCGAATATTTTTCCTTCAAAGTCAAACATTTTATTGTTTCTTGCACTGCATGTAATGTTTGCTGTACTACAGTACCATTTTCACATGATTCAAATGTGGCTTATATAGATCTCTATCTAGTTTCAGGTGATTACCGTATTTACTTGCGTAATCGCAGCATATTTTTGACCAAATTTTAGGCCCAAAAAATGGGGTGCGGCCAATATGAGGGGTTTTCAAAAAAATATTTTCTAAATTTTTCTGGTGTAGAATATAACAAATGTACATTTTTTCTATATTTACTCGTCCATAGCGTAACCATTTCTCCAAAAATAAAGAAAAAGATTTTGTCGGTGTATAGCAAACATGAAAAAATTAAGAGACTATAAAATCTTGTTAATCCATTCATGTGCGTCACTCAATGAAAATCGTTTAAAACCATCCCGCATAAGACATTTACATTTTACGGTCCATTACATGTACGCTATTATTTCCCATGAAATAGTTTATAAACAGATCTGATTCACGCTTAAAATGTCACAACTCTCCAGACGCTGTTACGTTATCAACAGAGCATCATCAACCAGCAAGCGCGACTCATTGTGTCAATAACTAAATCATTATGGAATAAGGAATGAATCTAATAAACTAATAAAATCCTATTTATCTAATAGCACACAAAGAGTAGCATTAAATAGTAAAGCCAATTCAAGCCCTGCCCTTTCTTATTCTGGTAAACTCCAATATGGTGTACCACAGGTATCTGTGCTTGGGCCTTTACCTTTCATGATCTTGCTCTAAATTTACCACATGAAGCCATAGTAACCCTATTTGCAAATGACACAAGTATCCTAGTCAAAAATTAAAATCTAAAAACCTGAACTGTAAGTTGTAATAGGGTTTTCTCAAATCTAGCCACATGGTTTTCATCGAATAAGCTTCTACCAAATTACAATAAAACTAACTTTATAAAATTTAGCAGTGCCTTAAATAAATTATATGGCCAATTTAATATTAGCAATGATGAACATGACCTCTCAAAGGTCACACAGGCTAAAATTTTTGGGGTTACATTTAGACTCTAGTATGCAATGGAAGGAACATTTAAAAAATATGACAAAAAGACTAAACACAGCTTGCTTTACCCTGACGTATTTGTTGGAACTAGTTACCACTAATACATTAAAACAAGTATACCATGCATATTTTCATTCAGTGATGTGACTGATGTCCTATAATATTATGTTTTGGGCACCTGCATCATGCAGTAAGGAAATCTTTCTCCTTCAAAAACGGGCTCTTATAATTATGGGTAAAATAAAATCCTCCGAGTCTTGCAGACCCTTATTTAAAAAATTTCGTATCCTAACACTCACTTCACAGTTAATATATTCTGCTCTATAATTTATATCTGATAATGAAAATATATTTATTAAAAACAATAATTTACACTCTCACAACACCTCCATGTCCCATTAAGTAATTTGAAATTATATCAAAAAGGATGTACATACACATGTGTTAAAATTTTCAATAAGTTGCCAGAGGAATTAAAATTATTGTGTTTTAAAAACAACAAACACTTTAAAAAGAACATAAAAATCTTCCTCAAAGAACATCCATTTTATACTCTTAAGGAATTTTATGACGGTAAATGGTAAATTACACAAGAAGGCATAATGATAAACTAACAAATGATTTGATTAAATTAATTCAGGTTGTGTAGTTTTGTACTGTTTGAATACAAGTATTTTCATTGTAAATAAATAATTATAATTGTAACAACTATAATATCCTGTATGTATATTGTCTGTGTGAATATGTAAGTTTAATGTTTCAAATTAACATATGCAAAGCACAATAAAAAAGTAGGCTATATTGTTATATTGTTTTAATTTCTTTATAATTTTTTATATTTATTTAACCTATCTAATGTTTATGCATATGATGTAAATATGTTCTGTATCTCTACAAATTTGACAAGTTCTACACCCCAATGACTGTCATGAAAGGGGTCTTGCAGAACGATGATTGAATAAATAAAATTAAAAAAAAAAAACTCATCAATAAAATACTGCTTTAAGACTTTCTAAATAATGGTGCGGCCATTATGAGAGTAAATACGGTATGTGTCTGTTGTGCTTAAACAGTACCAAAGAATAAATTTATTTTGTAATGGAGAACAATTAAAAGCATTAACATTAAAACAAAGTACAATTTTGTATTTAATTTGCACTTTATTACATTAATACTGACTGTTACCAGTTCGTGTTTTGAATTTTTCAAGCACATTTTACAACCTGCTTCTGATTTCAGCAAAAAAATTTTAATTAAATATTATACAATGTTTTTTACAGCATAAAGGTGCCTTTTCTGACTCGCGAGCATAACAGTGGTTGTATTGTCTCAAAAACCCAAAAATGGTTATTTTGACTCGAGAGTCTAAAAGTAGTTTTTTTCTTAACCTTGAAGCTAATATTCTATACCTTAAATATTCAATTTGACCTATAACTTTCTAAGTTTCACAGACCCCCTACACATCACTGTAATTTAGTTACAGTATTTCGGCATTGGCTATACAGATGTCTATGATGCCAGAGGAGACAGAATCTTTGCACCAGTATTCCAACACAACCAAATTGGGTATGCCAGGGTCAACAGTGATACCCAACATCTGACACTTGGCTTATAAAGGGACTGCAAGACAGCGTCAGTTTTATACTGACATTTAAGTTAGTACCCATACACCCAATCTTAAAACCACGTCTAACAAAAAAATATTTCAGTGATAAAAAAAAGCAAGTAAAAATGTCAATAAACTATTTTTTTTTACAAGCAATAAACTTGATTAAATTAAGGCAATGAATATTTATTAGCAATCACAGGTAGGAATAGTTGAACGTGTTTACTATTACTAACTTTTCTTATTTATATTACTTGCATTCTCCCACACAATTTTATTGCAGCTGAATTGTATACATTTAAATATTAAAATACTGTGTACAAATGCTTAGCAACTCAGACCAACTATTTGGCAAAACATTTGTAACAAAAATTTTTTGCTCTATACTGTATATTCATTAAAGCAATATAACAAACAGAAGTACAAGTACTTACAGTTGATACTTGTAAATAAGTACACACACACGAAGGGACGAGACACATTTTTCCACGAAAATGTGTGTCGTCCCTTCGTGTATGTGTAAAGGCGGTTAGGGATAAAGTGAGCACTCAGAAAAGCCCTGCTAAAGTTCTACTTTCAGATAATTCGTATCTTTCCGCACGTAACGGCTGACGCCTGGAAATATCTATCCCCTCTGGACACATCACTTGATGTTTGCGCGTGTAAGATAAAATCTACAGTCAGTATGAATCGATACAGTTTGATAAAAAAATTACTAATTATTATATACAATACAATTATGTCGATTTTGATTGATTTTGTTTCAGTTTTGTTGAATTTAAATAGGAAAATACACGGAACTATACTGCGTAATTTCGCTGCCAACCATACAAGCAGTAAGGGGACTATGTGTCTTGTTTTATTACATGCAGAAACGGCTAGTGATATTTTTCAAAGGTTAAATTTTTAGTGCTCACTTTATCCCGAACGACCTATACCTATTTACAAGTATCAACTGTAAGTACTTTTACCTCTGTCTGTTATATTACTTTGTTAGTCTAGTTGCCTGTTTCCCGCCATTCTTATATGTATAGAGTAGAACCCTGTTATAACATTTTTCAAGGGACCTGTGAAAAAAAGTGTTATATGCAGGAAAATGTTATAAGCAGGAATCAATATTTTTCCACCAATAAATGTATATTACACTAAAGTAACTTAAAATTTGATAGTTTATGTACAGTAAATAAGCCTATAATGAGATTAAAAGAGGCTGTAGTTACTGTGCTATCAGAAGCGTGATGAATACGCACATTGTGTGTATAATAGAGGCTTTCCCACTTGTCTTCTGTAGGTTCATGATCATCATATTCAGGATCACAGTCTTTAATTTCATTGTAATGTACACTTATGATACTTTCCCAGACAATTTGGTTTTGACATATGTTTTTAGTCTACAAGTTAGTTATTTTATTAAAAATAATACAGTTAAGAAAAATTTTACATGAGTTTTAATTAGTGTTTGAGAAAAAAGTGATGTTATATGCAGGAAATGAAAATACCAATGCTGTTATAAGCAGGAAAATGTTATATCCAGAAATGTTATAACAGGGTTCTACTGTATTCATTAACTCACCTTGCCGGTAACATCTTGCGCACCCCTGCTCCTCTGCCTTCAACAAATGCATTTGGTGGTTTGTGGTACACAGAGGCCAAGCTGGATATGTGGCATATCAGCTCATCCAACAACGTAGGTTCGAGGAGGTCAGTTTCCTCAGAAATCAAAGGCTTCTCTGCAAGAACCACCTCTTTAGCTGCTGCTGGGTCAGTAGACAGCAAACGCCAATAAATGAAACCTCTATCCCTTAAATCTGGATTGTCAGAATCTTGGGTTGCCAAACTAAGAACCTGTAATCAGAATGAAAAAAAAAAAAAAATCACAAACATGCTACAAACCAATTAGGTACCTATCTATATTTGTCAAAAAAAGTACCTATTTATTTCACTACTGTACATCTGCAGATGTGAATGAACAGGTACAATGTCATTGGAGTTTCCAATGAGCACAAGTACCATGCACAACATGTGAGGGTTTCTTTCAAACTGTCATTCCTCATAATTAGAAAGCCTCACCTCTACATTCCTCACAAATACCCATACAAATATTTAAAAACAGGAACCCAATAACAACAATGATCACTGTTCACTCTTCAAAATTACTTTAATAATGTGACGTGCACTGGCACGTAGCACTTACTTGGCCTCTTATCATACAGTAATTTCAATTTTTTTGTCTTAATTAATATTTTTTTTTTCTTCTTTGTTGTTGTAACAAATTAAGTAGGCCAACTTAACCAGGCAAAGGATGTATACGGCGGGATCCAACATATTAACTGGGGATGCGAGTAGAGAAATTTACATTAAAATTTTCTTTTTAATTTTAAATTTAACTTTAAAGCAAGAGAAAAGTATTTAATTTTACGTGTCAATTTTATCGGATTTATATCATGTTTGGACTCATTTTAAAGCTAATTTAATTTCAAGCAACTTTTCTAAGTAAACTTTTCTTATATATTGCCTTGTTTGGATTTTTTTAAATTTCAAGAAGCCTCTTAGCTTGCTTCTCCTGGAATGGGATTTATGTGGCAGGCTAGTCGTAGTTCTCTTGCTTGGAAGCACGTACTGAGAAGTGCTAGCTTTTAAAATTTCAAATAAGCTCTGAGCTAGCCTGTGCTTTGGACGGATTTATCTGGCAGGCAGGTCAGAGTTCACTCGCCTGGAGGCACGTATTGGGACGTGCAGGAATGCGATGAGCTCTGCTGGGCGTTTCTCGATCGACGTAGGTGGTAGTGTCGGGCGCAAAACTCCGTAAAGGTGGTGGAGATGGCCGGCTGAGTGTTTCGTTTAGTTGGGGTGTCATGGCGGCAAGAGGAGGACGTGGTAGAGGGGCTGTGAAGCCTAGAGGACGGATTCGTTAGAAGAGATCAGTCTTTTTGTTTGTCTCTCCTTTTTTGGCATACTGCCTTTTCATTTTGTAGTAATGCAACCAGAAGTAGGTATTGGTAACCGCATAGTCAGAACTAAGGTAGATAAAGTGCCGGACCAAGTACTATTACGGAGGGAAGCAACAAGTCGTAATACGTAGATAGAAAAGTCACCTCAACTAACTCTGGGCGAGCACTCGCTTCGTGAATTGCCTTTGTCCGTTAAAGTGCATCAAAAGAAAGATTAAATAAAAAAAATGCAGATATAATTTTTCTTCTTCTTATATTTTTATCCGTTTCGGACTAACCTCACTGCAATATGGGCATCAACATAATGGACACCGCCTCTGCATCAGCTCGCTGTGTTTTGCCATTTTTCTGCCTGCTAACTACTTGCAATAGCAACGGAGGAGAGTTACATCCCCGAATCAACAACTACATCTGCGACGTAGACGGAGCCCCGTCACATTTTATCGCCGCAAACAGGGACATCGTAACATCATAACCTCTATATACGTATACAAACAACACAACAACGTAGCAGCGCACCCGTCACATTCTGCCACCGCGAACAGGGACGTAACATCCAACATCTATATAAACAAATAACAACAATGTAGAAGAAGCAGACCCGTCACAATAACTATCTGGACCGGTACCATCTGACCTGCATCCATTTTGATAAAAAATCTTTGTTGAATATGAACCTGGCCACTCTGTCAAAATGTCCCACTTTTCGTCTTGCAAATGGGTCCCTATAAGACTGTTGATGGCATCCACGAACTCCCAGACGCAAAAGATATCACTCAATATACAGACAGTGCTGCCATCCCTGATGAGCACAAAAGGCCAATGAGAAATGAAACTATCAAAACACAGCATACTTCAGGCCTACAGGAGAATGATGATAGACCAGAGTCTTCTTGAAGTCCTGACACTTTGTCACCAAGTTTAAATGTTTCTGACTGCTGCACACGCTGACAATGCATTTGCTAAGTGTTACATGATCGTCTTCACCAGATGATAGCTGTTATTGCTCACCAAATCCCTCAAATGGCTGCCAAACAGGTACCCAAATGCCAGGGAAAAAACTGTACAGGACAGACTATGTTCCGAACTGCATCAACAACCGGTTCCAAAAAATTAAGGCATGGTATGCGCCTAGTCACAATACAGTAAACCTGCTCGACCATATGGACCTGGAAGGAGCTACGCCTGCCATGCACCATACTGTCAAATGTTAATGCGCCTTACTAAAATTACAAAAATAACATGACCATACATTCATGTTACAAATTTTTGAAATAGTGTTAACAATAATATGATTGCATTAAGCTGTGTTATTTTGCAATGTACAAATAGGTATATAGGACTAGCTATCCACTCTTCTGGAAGATAGATTCCATACATCATTTCTAAACAGATATGTTCTTAACAAAATCATGTTTCTTGTGCTTGTCATTTTTCAAGGTATCGTTTTTGCTCCTTATCAATTTATTTTAGTTTAATTAAAATTATTAACTATTTTTCCACAACCCTTCTGCAATTATATTATGGGGCTGGCAGTTTGTGTATACCTATTATAATAGGGCAATTTAAAAGTAGAACACAAAGAGATAAAAACCATGTACTATACTATATTATACTGTACGCTGTTTATTGATAGAATATACATATTATAAAGAATCATTTTGTTGGTATGTCAAATTTATTCAAATAAACATTTTACTGTACATGCCATTAAGCTTGTCCTCTCAAATATTTGTTTAAGACCATGTTGTAAATTTAAAATGGTATTTACCAACCATATTCACATTTACATTTATAGCAAACATAACACTACATTGATTAAGAAATCATACTCCACATTAGGAAACCACACAATAGTTTCTGACATTCTCAAATGTTTTGCCGACTATACACAGTAATTTTTCTGTGCATACCTGTTTTACCCACTGTGTCACACTCAAAGAGGGAAGAGATCAACCTTCGACTCACGGGATTTTATAACTTGGTCGACCAGTATTGGTATCATTACGGACCGACATCACTCGGCTCACTCAAATTATTGGCAGTTTTATGTAAATACAGTACTGTTTACATTTCTGTGAGTTTTTAGTTTAGGGAGAAGACACATAAATTTGTGTTTTTCAAACCAAAACAATGAAAATGTATGACGATAGTTCGAGCATAAAACCTTCTGCATGTGTTTATGAGACAAAAGGCTATACTGTAAATATTGTGTATTCTTGACAACTAATCTCAAATCAGGTTAACAAAAAAAATTCCTTTAAAAACTTTTAAAACAAGTAGTGAGAAATTTTTCTGGCAAAACTTACGTCTTTAAATAAAGACATTACAAATTTTGCCAGTTATAAGTTTAACTTTAAAAACTGCTTCAATCACCCTACTTTGCACCTTAATATCAACATTTTCACAGACTCCCCATTTCAAGCTACAGCCCTGGCAGCAGCACAATTGTCTCATAACTGTTCCTTCTTCCCCCCTCTCCGACAATGCCAATAGAAAGTCTAGATCTGCCTCTTAGTCATAAGGCCAAGCGTCTGAATCTGTCCCTGCCATCAAGGAACAATGATATGACTTCACGTGCACATACCTGCTGCACAAGTTCTTGGGTGTCAGTAGGCCTCTTCAGGAACAGCTTAACGATGGCAGTCAAAAGTTGGAGCTGCACTTGAGTATTCTCATCATGGAAACCCTCTAGGAAACTCTCTAGAAGTTCATCAGCATTGTCTATTCTTTCAGCATATTCTCCAATGATCCAAATCATCGAGGCCCTTAGGAAAAAAATTTACAGTAGCAGTACATGTTGCTACTCTAAATCAAAATTTGCCATGGAATATTTTCCTGATTTTTTGACAGCATCTCAAAAATACCTTATAACAGTGTTCTCAATATTACACAATTCTACTGTGCCTTTAAAACACATCTACCTACAATGATTTAACTCACTTTTACCTTCCACCTTGAACCTCCTTTCCCATCACAGTCACATCGAAGACACACACGTTTAGTATTACACACAATGGTACTTTTATACGAACTACCCAGCAAGAACAGGTATGAATGACAGTCACTGTAATACCACAGGCAGAACAGCTAAATAGTTGCAGAAAAACAAGAAGTACGCCATGTGTAACTTTTAACACACCACAGTAATTTTAATTTTATTTTTTTTATTGGGCTTTGCATCTGATTGGCAATAAGGTCTTTACAAAATATGCAAAACAACGCTAGGAGCAGCACTTACGTGCCTTGCAGACGGCCGAAATGGTGATAGAAACGTATTTTTCGTATGTGTGGCAATGGAAATGCAAGTTTATTTTCATTTTCAAGGGCTCGTGTGGATAAATGCAGGCTTAAATTAATTTATATAAAACTAATACTGAACACGACAAACTATTTAATACAAAATATGTAGTAAATTGTTTATTATATTGCACATTATTTATTGAAATGTGCATCAGAAGCGACTCGGAATAAAGCCACTTGAAGAGAGTGTAGCAGTAAACGATTTTGTTATGCGGAAGATACAATTTATAAGAAAAAATTTAATATAATCTTTTTGGAAAACTACAAGATTTATTAAAATTTTTACGTGCTAAAACTGTCCGTTTAGAATGCTTATAGGTTACATTATGCTTGAAGGTTAGTTCATGCTGTTACAAAATATATTAATATTATCGTTATTGCAAGTAGACTAATATATATATATATAAAAATGAAAGGTGACTGATTGACTGACTGACTGACATATCAAACTGCAGCCCAAACCACTGGACCTAGAATCGTGAAATTTTTTGTGGAGGTTCCCTTCAGGTCGTAGGCGAGCACTAAGAAGGGATTTTTCGAAATTCGACATCTAAGGGGGTGAAAAGGGGTGAAATGTGTTTCCGAAGAAACGTCGATAGAGCTCGAACCCGACGGCTTATCATCTTGATTTTTACTTTAATAGGACACTCGTAAAAATGCATATTAGCCAATTTAAGGATTTTTCGAAGTTCAACTTTTAAGGGGCTGAAAAGACGTTAAATGTGTTTCCAATCAACTATTGATATCTATCGAACCCTTCGGGATAGAGAGTTG
This sequence comes from Medauroidea extradentata, assembly GCA_003012365.1. Taxonomy (NCBI): domain Eukaryota; kingdom Metazoa; phylum Arthropoda; class Insecta; order Phasmatodea; family Phasmatidae; genus Medauroidea; species Medauroidea extradentata. The sequence continues at coordinate 907 of PNEQ01000671.1, read as the reverse complement.
GTATTCACTTCAAAATATTGCTTACGTAAATACCCAAAAAGTAGTTTTAGGTTTTTTTAAATTCGACCGCCAGACAGTAAAAAGGGACAAAATGTGTTTTTAATGAATCGTCTTTATCTTTGAAACACAATTGGCTATCGTCGTGATTTTAACTTTAATTGGTTACTTTTACAAATGTCTATGGCAGGACTCAAAATTGTTTCGAAATTCTTTATTTAAAGGGGTGAAAATACGTGAAATGTGTTTTCGATTATCCTTCCATATCTATCGAATCAATCGAGATATTGAAGTACTCTTTGCTTCAAAATTGGTGCTTTTGTAAGTATCCCAAGTACCATTTAAAATATATTTTCCGAATTCGGCCCTAAACTGGTTAAAAATGGGGTAATATGAGTTTTCGACTCACATTCGATGTATATCGATCCCATACTTTTTTATATAGAGACGTGATTTTTGTTTAGGATTGATGCTTACTCAAATACCTAAAAAGTGATTTCAGGAATTTTCGAAATTCGTCACCTAAGGACGTGAAAAGGGGTAAAAAGTGGTGAAAAGCGTTTTCAATTAATCGTCTATATATCTTGAACCCAGCGGGCTAATGTTGTGTTTTTTACGTCCATGAGATACCAATAAAGTATTCTAAAACGTGATTCAAGGGTTTTTCGAAATTTACTCTCTTAAGTGGTGAAAAGACCTTGAACGTGTTTTGATAAATCCTCGATATCTATCGAACCCGTCGAGATATACAATTAATTTTTGCTTCAGGATGATGATTACAGAAATTACCGCAAAACAGTTTTCAGATTTTTCGAAATTCGATTTCTCAATACTGTGCAGGGGTGATGTGTGTTTTTTTTAGTGAATGATCGATTTTAATTCAACTGAACGGGCTAGCGATGTGATTTAC
>PNEQ01000670.1:18785-41100 GCA_003012365.1 Medauroidea extradentata | reverse complement strand
CTTTTAACATTTCAAATAAGCTCGGAGCTAGCCAGTGCTTAGATAGATTTATCTGGCAGGCAGGTCAGAGTTCACTCGCTTGGAGGCACGAACAGGGACGTGCTGGAATGCGGGGACTCTGCAGGGCGTTTCTCGATCAACGTGGGTGGTAGTGTCGTGTGCAACAACACTAAAAAGGTGGTGATCCGCGACAGATTGAGGACACTGCACATCCCCAATTAATAAACAAATGAATATTTAGCTGGTATTACAAAATAAAATGCTTTGTGAATTTATCAGTATCTATGTTACATACAATTTTTAGGTTATAAACGTAAATTAACCAGCTTTTTAGGCAAGTTGGATCCTTATGTATCCCTCCGCCGCTCGGCCGAGTAAGTCCGGGTGTTCGCCCAGGTCAGGGCAGTTGTGTTTCATCGGAGCTCGTGACCGGTCGCCGGGAGATGGCCGGCTAAGTTTTTCTTGTTTATAATCGGTCAGTAGCAGTTGTGTTTCATCGGAGCTCGTGACCAGTCGCCGGGAGATGGCCGGCTAAGTTTTTCTTGTTTGTAATCGGTCAGTAGGGGTTGTGATCCATAGGAGCTAGGGAACGGTTTCCGGGAGATGGCCGGCTAAGTGTTTTATTTAGTTGGGGCGTCATGGCGGCAGGAAGAGGACGTGTAAAACTTGGTAGAGTGTCTGTGAAGCCTAGAGGACGGATTCGTTACGAGAAATCAGTCTTTATTTGTTTCTCTTTTTGGCATACTGCCTTTTTATTTCTAGTAATGTAACCAGCAGTAGGTATTGATAACCGCGTAATCGGAATTAGGGTAGATAAAGGGCCGGACCAAGTACTACTACGGAGGAAAACGGCAAGTCGTAATCCGTAGATATAAAAGTCACCTCAACTATTTCTGGGCGAGCACTCGCAATGTTAATTGCCTGTGTCTGTTAAATTGCGTCAAAAGAAAGGTTAAATAAAAGAAAGAAAATGCCAATATTATGATTTTTATTTATTTAGTCATCTGTGGTTGATTAACCTCACTGCTATCCGGGCATTAATCTAATAGGCACCGCCTCTACATCAGCTCGCTGTGTTTTTGCTTTTTTTTTTGCCGGCTAACTACTTGTAATAGCAACGGAGGAGAGTTACGTCCAACATCTATATAAACAAACAACATACGTAGAAGAAGCAGCCCCACTACATTCTGCCGCCCCGAACAGGAACAACATAACCTCCAACACATCTAAATAACAACGAGACAAAGGGAGAAACCGCATTACATTCTGACCGCCCGAACAGGGACATCTAGACATCAACAACACGGCGACGTAGAGCAGGCCCCACTCCAGAATGTAACGGGCCCGCTCCCGCCTCTGTTTGTCTGTCGTTGCTATCTAGAAGCTTATTTTGGAGGTTATGATGTCCTTGTTCGGGGCGGCAGAATGTAATGGGGCTGCTACTTCCACGTCTACGTTGTGGTTACTATCTAGATGTTGGAGGTTATGATGTCCTTGCTGGCGGCGACGACTTATCTAATTAGACTTTTCCTCGTTTGTTATTTATATGCCCGGATAGCCTGAGGTGTTTACATAGAAGAAAAAAACGAGCCAATTTCTTTAATAACTTTCAGTCTTTTAATAATAGTTCACCAGATGAAATGGCACAATAACGTACAAAAATTCTTTCCCGTGATTTATGTCTTACTGTGTGAACGTAAATAGGTAACACCAGTGGCGGAATTCACTAAGTCATTAGTGTTCGTCCCAGTTTATTATCGGTTGTGATCTGCCTCAGTTTGCTCCACAAAGGAAAACGACCTAAGCTACAGGGTACCACTAACGGTGTCTTAAATATACTGCTCTACTCACATGTGCAGCTATTTCTTGCACCTACTTACTTGAGTACTACTCTTAACAAACACCGTAAAAGAAATACATATTAGAGTGCTGGCTACACAGCCCTCTTTACTCGGGGATACGCCCTCTAAGCTTCACCGCCCCTCTTCCAAATTTAACACGTCCTCTTCCTGCCGCCATGACGCCCCAACTAAACAAAACATTCAGCCGGCCATCTCCCGGCAACCGTTCCCTAGCTCCTATGGATCACAACCCCTACTGACCGATTACAAACAAGAAAAACTTAGCCGGCCATCTCCCGGCGACCGGTCACGAGCTCCGATGAAACACAACTGCCCTGACCTGGGCGAACACCCGGACTTACTCGGCCGTGCGGCGGAGGGATACATAAGGATCCAACTTGCCTAAAAAGCTGGTTAATTGACGTTTATAACCTAAAAATTGTATGTAACATAGATACTGATAAATTCACAAAGCATTTTATTTCGTAATACCAGCTAAATATTCATTAGTTTATTAATTGGGGATGTGAAGTGTCCTCAATCTGTCGCAGATCACCACCTTTTTAGTGTTGTTGCACACGACACTGCCAACCACGTTGATCGAGAAACGCCCTGCAGAGTCCCCGCATTCCAGCACGTCCGTGTTCGTGCCTCCAAGCGAGTGAACTCTGACCTGCCTGCCAGATAAATCTATCTAAGCACTGACTAGCTCCGAGCTTATTTGAAATGTTAAAAGCCAGCACTTCTCTGTACGTGCTTCCAAGCAAGAGAACTACTACTAGCCTGCCAAATAAATCCTATTCCAGGAGAAGCAAGCTAAGAGGCTACTAGACATTTAAAAAAAAATTAAAACAAGGCAAAATATAAGAAAAGTTTACTTAGAAAAGTTGCTAGAAATTAAATTAGCTTTAAAATGAGTCCAAACACGACATACATCCGATAAAATTGACATGTAAAATTCTATGCTTTTCTCTTGCTTTAAATTTAAATTTTAAATTAAAAAGAAAATTTTAATGTAAATTTCTCTATTCGCATCCCCAATTAATATGTTGGATCCCGCCGTATACATCCTTATACCTGGTTAAGTTGGCTTACTTAATTTGTTATTACCAAAAAAAAAAAAAATTAAGAAAGACAAAAAAATTGAAATTACAGTATGATAAGAGGCCAAGTAAGTGCTACGTGCATGTGCACGTCACAGTAATACACGAACGTCTATTTATTTTCCAAGTTCGACATACCCGGAGACAAATGTTTCTACACTTGGAAAATAGGTAGCGCTATTATCGTGCTCACTTGTGAAACGCACGTTTTCCGACACGCAGTAACGCATTGTTTAAGCAAATTATGCGCCAAGTTAATTGTTTTGAGTACGTGTGGTGCTAACGCAATAAAGAAAAATATCACGCTATTATTTATAGGGTTCGTGTAAAAAAGTAAACTCATTCGGCGCGAGACGAGAGAGATATAAGACGTCCTGAAACAGCCTAGATGGAGGCTTTACTATAGTTAATTGAGCATATGCGCATGCGCTGGAAGTTTGCGTCTATAGTACGATCTCAATATAGATCCTAATACGTCGTAGTTGGAGACAGGCCGGCCGGCTTGGTACAGGCGGCGCCGGCGGCGCGCGGTTTTCAAACTGTTACTGCCGCATTTTTTAACGGATTTTCGCTATTTTTGTTTTATTTTTAATATTGTGACTTACCTAGTAATAACTGCAACTCTACAATTCATATATTAATGCCGTGAATTAGATACAGTATGTTTTATACATTGTTAACGTAATTCCTTCCAATTTTTTTTCTCATATAATTTTGTTATTTTTTGAGTGTTCCTGAGATTGTATTCGTAGAATTGCTACCTTCGTTAAATCCAGGGTTCATAAAATCGGGGGTCTAGTGTATATAGAAAAATGTGTACAGTAAAACTATTGGTATTTCACGGAGTTAAAAACAAGTGTTTTACGTACCACTTACACATAAAACAAATAATATAGCCGATAAAGGTTTTTCACGTTTCATTGCCATAATAGAACGTAAACACGCAGTCTCTATTTCTATTGTTTCGTTGACGTCATGGATATGCAAGTACATAGAAGTAACATCTGCAAGCGCTAAAAGTACCATCTTGTCGCTAGTTCTAGTGAGTCTCACGTGCATTACAGCGCTTATGTATCAATCTCGTCACTAGTTCTGGTTAGCACCACGCACATCACAGCATTGTCGTGACCATTTTGTAGCATTTTATTATGCAAATGTTCGTCGCTAGTTTCATCTTTGGTAGAATTTGTCTTTGTTTAGTATTTTGGTAAACAAACATGTATAGTCTTAGAAAGTGTTTTAAATAACTACGTTAAAATGGACCATGATAAGGTTGAAAATCATGGTGCAATGACACAACAAAGAAATAAAGCAAAGATACGCAGTTACGGTGTGAGTTTAAAAGTTATGGTAGCGAAATACGCTGTAACAACAAATAATTGTGCTGCCGCGAGTCGGTACAACGTGATCAAAGAAAACATTCGCCGTTGGCGGAAAGACCTTCCAAAATTACAAAACACTGCAACAGAACGTGTCAAGTATTTAGAGTCCCTGTGAATGACATGATGAACTTGAAAAACTGATTTCTAAAGTTTCCAAAATAATGGAGGTTCATGAAATGTTGCATTTTGAATGCTGTAGATGGAAGCGAGGACGATCTTTATTTTTCTATTTATATAAAGTAATGTGACTGACAGAAGTACAAGTACTTGCAGTTATAACTTGTAAACTGCAGTCCAGCAGTGTGTCATGTCTTGCCACCTGAGGAAGTCAGTCTAATACTGGTGAAACATCGCAACCGCGCTTCCGTGCAAAAATGTGTGTCGTCCCTACGTGTGTGTGTGTACCTATTTACAAGTATCAACTGTAAGTACTGGTACTTCTCTCTGTTACATTACTTTGTTAGCCTAGCGGCCTATTTTCCGCCATTCTTTTTCTGTTTATATAGTTATGGTTTTTTTTTGTCAACATTTAATAAAATCACACAAAAGTTTTGAAGATAAATAGATTTTACTGCAAAAGGAGGTAAGGGTAGTCTTATTTTCGTGTCCATTTAATTTTTTTATTCTGCTATTTGTAAAAGGAGGGGTCGTCGTATTTTTGAGGCCGTCTTATATTCGGGCCAATACGGTACCATTATTATTTCATTCACAGTTGGGCGACAGTTGATGGCAAGTTTTAACCATTTCCTTAATTACTTACCAACCCCCCCTCCCCTCCCCCCCCCCAAACTTTCCAGCTCCTTCCACCATCACCAACTCCTCAAAAAGTAAATCTCACTCCCTCACCAATTTCCAAATCATATCCTGTTCTGTTTTGGCCCTCACCCTCATCATCTGAATATTTCCATTGTTACCGTATTTACCTTTGTACCACCCGCCCTCATATATGTAACACACGCTCAGAAAAAATATTTTCACTATACAGTTCCAGTTTAATTGCCTCTTGTTCAAAAATGTTACTAAATGACACTAAATGTTAATTAAATTAAATATGTGGACATTGGGGTGTCATTTAATTTTTAAGACAGAGTATAAATAGTGCTCAGTACTGCTTGACAAGTTGGAAGATATGCAGTAGCAATGATGAAAGCTTAGGGCTGCTGTACTGCACTACACATGAATACTCCACAGCTGGAGCACCGTACACTGCACTCTTGTCAGTAGTTGTTGGTACTTAAAGAGCGCATGTATTGTGGCTCAGTTTGTCAGAGCCTTGAAACACTATCTCGGGCATGGTTCCCCATGCTGGCACACGCTACGCTGCAAGTGTCTAGTCACTAGCACATCGGACCTGGCAAGTAGGACAAAGGATCTATGTGCAGACTATATTGGCGCAGCTCGACACGGTGTGGCGCTCTGCAAGCCACACACGTCCCAGTTAAAAGTACGTTTAAGAGCAACGGTACAATATTTTCTTTATTTGCATCTGTATAACTCGAGAAATACACAAATAGAAAGAGCCGTCCATATGTATGCTATAAACATGAACTGATATGTTGATCTCCTTATGACGTCACAATACTGTGTAGTTTATTGTATGTAACAAACAAACTACATCAACATATGTTTTGGTTTTGAAATTTTGTTTACTTAGGTAGTTTATGTGGTAAAAACAAGTAGGGCTGGTACACCCAAGAGTATAAATGTGTATAATACAGTAGAACTCTGATTTAACTAAATGCCACGAGACCCGAAAATGTTTACTCTAAATTGATGTAGCGTTAAATCTGACATCATATTTTTTAACCCCCCCTCCCATGTTAAATCGTCGGGCATGTTTCGTCGAAATTTAAGGTAATTTGAAAAGTCTAATGGCTCAAAACAATAACAAAATGCATTAATCATCAACAGGTAAGCCACATCCGTGAAAAGAAAGAAATTCGACAAAAAAAACTTTAAAAACTTCCCAGTGGAACGTTTTGTGAGCATGCGCATGGTGAGTTAGTCCGTTCTTGCGCGCGACATCTGCATGTGAGAAGTGATGACTAACACTGCCGAGCCGCCAATATTTCCGTCTCTCTCCCACTCACTTCACCAACAAAATTCAGGAAATTTCCATGAAAAATAGTAAAAAGATTTTTTAATGAAAACTGAATTAAAAGTTTTAGATACAACTGTAAAATAATAATCAAATATGCGCGGTGGCGGCCATTGTAGCTTGTAGGCAGCCGTGCTCATAAAACAAGCTCGTAGGTCTGCTCGCTAGAAATACTTTGCACTCAAGCATTTTTTAGCATCGGAGAATCAAATTATTTATGTTTACGGCAATAAATTTGTTGTAAAAAGTCTGCAGAAATCGTATTACATATATTTTTTTTTTTATAAATTCCCTGGTTTTAATCACTAGACACGAGTCACGTTGAACACCACCACTGCAGCACATTCTAACGGAAACGCGAAGCACTATCTGTGAATTAGTTCGTGTGCTGTCCGCCACCGCGCTCTGGAGACTGGTTACCTAGATGCTTGTTCAGTCGCCAGCCGCTAGGATAAGGATCTAGGTGCGAGCTTGTAATGCAACACAGCATCAACACTCGCTCAGCCACGCCCGCGTGTGCTTATCTCAAATTCATTCCCGCGGCCAAAGTTTTCAACGAATTTTAACTTTTTTTTTTTTTTTTTTTTTTTTTTTTTTTTTGATGGTTTAAATTTCTTGTTTGATGGTTTAAGCTTTTCTACAGAGGAATAAGTATATACTGCGCCCAGTACTAGTGTTTTTACAGACTTAAGTACAATTAATATTTCATTTTATCAAAGTCACTTAGTTATTTTATACATTTTTTTGTTATTTTTTAAGGTTCCTAAAAATCCTTTCGTTAAATCGCTTACATCGGGGCTCTACAGTAGTTCCTTTTTGCAGCAGTAAAATACCATTTACTCCAAATAAAATATTAACTATAGTGTTGTCTGACAAATTAAGGTAGACTGCATGGTTTTAAGTTACAAAAAGTGACATAATAGTCTGCTATTAACGACAAAAATACAGTTTTTGTTTGTAATAAAGTATTGTTAACAACATGACACGATTAGCATAAAATAAATAATTTAATTTTCGTTAAAAATTGCAGTCAGTAGCTTGCAGTTTGTGACGGAATTTCTGCAGCTGCAGTGTTTTTGGCTGCTTCACTGGGTGTGGCAATGTCATTAGCCAATAGGTGAGTTGAAGGCACCAGTGATTGGCCGATAATTCGAGGGGTAGGCGAAGTCTTGCAAAATTTGCCGAGAGATAGCAGCACAGCTCTGAATGCAGATCATGCAAGTCATAAAAATTATTGAGAGAAAAAAATTTACTTGCAAAAAAATTGTTCTACTGTATTATTTTCCCGACTTGCGCAACCAGGACTTTTGATCACCAGTCTGTGTCAGGTTTTGTTAAACGTGTTCCAGATCGACAGGTTCACTTTTTGTAGGAGTGCAAACTTCAGTCGGTTGACTTTTTGAACCTAAACTTATGATTCTAAATCGGATCTTAAACTTTAAAATGAATTCGTAGTAAGTTATCACTCTGGAATTTAGATTAAATCGTAAACTGAAACGTATAACTGAAACATCGCAATGTGTGAGCGCTACTAATATCTTGCTGTCTTCACTCCTTTGTAATTAACACATGTGTTATCTTCGTAGTTTATTACCAAATCTACAACCATGCATGCCGTAACAACGGGTGAATTTTCAGTGCTGCCTTTACCTAATCCTGGTTCGCTAAGTTCTTTGTTTTTATGAGTTGGTGAAAAGTTCCAATACACACAATAATGCCTGGCGGACAGCTAAGTCATAAATGTGTTAACCAATAAGAGCACATTTTCAGTGTTTATGGCAGGATATCAAATTATGGCATTTTTAAAGCTGAATTACTTGAAAATTAAAATTCTCATTGAGCTATTGAATTGCCTGGCTGCATTTAGTGCTGAAGTAATTTGGAAGAATATGGTGAATATTAAAAATATTTAGTGGGTAATTCTCCCTATTCAACATTAAAGGGTTTGATACTTAAATTTGTACTATGATCAATCCTTCCAGCTGTCTGGTTTTTTTCATAAACAGACTTTTTCTACAGCATCATTCAAAATGGTTGATTTCCATGTATAATATGTTTTGTTTTTGATAAAAAATATGTTGGTGATACATTAGTAAATATGGTATTTCCTCTTCCTTTATACCTGGTCTTAGTAAATAGGCAGGCTAACTTAACACCCCTCTCCCTCTCCATTCACCACCTCCTGACTAGCTGTTCAACTCTTTACCTTACCTGGTTTTAACTCTCACCGTTCCTTCAATGAGATCTATTTCATTTTATTTTAAATCTCTTATGGTGAAAAGTTTCCTTTATTCTCGCCAGCCTGCTATTACTTTCTCCATTTATCCTTCACCCATCTCGCTGTGCATCTTTATACCTTCTTGAGCTCCCGGACCTGTAATTCCATGTACGGTGTTGTACTCTGCTGTTGTATTCTTACTACCTTCAGTATTCCTAATGCTCTTCTTTTAGAAACAACTCTCTCTATCTGCTTTCCCTTCCCCCTGAGTCACCTTCAACAGTTTCTCTTGTTATTTGTATTCTGCCAGTTCCTTTTATCTCCTTCCCTTCCTTTCTGTATGTGTCCATACTCTAACTCAATTTATTGTAAATCTTACAAGCTTTGTCTTTTTCACATTTATTTTTGTTTTGTTCTCTTTGTTCTACAGTTCTGTCTTACTGTTACCATCCTGTAACCTGTTTGCTCGACCTACCTCTGTATGTAAAATTGTCGTCGGCAAACAACCTTATTTTGCCACCCATCCTTGGACCTGTTGTTTGCCATTACTATAAATTAAAGGCTTCTCTGCCCCCCCCCCCCCCGGATGTAACCTCTCCATGAGATGAGGACCTTAGAAGTCCCCACTTCATGTTTCACTTATGAACTGATGGACCAAAAAATCATTAACTTTTCTCATTTATAGTCTGTGTGGCATTTTATAGAACAATTTCAAAGTGTCAGTGAAATAGGGTAGGCATCCACCTGCTTCCCCTTATCAACTTATTGTACCAAGTCCTCTGCAAACCCAGCTGTTTGCATCTTGGATGAATAACCCTTCCTAAATCCATGTTGATAATACTAAAACCAGTTTCTCTTCTTCATAATTTGAATGACATGCTGCAACACCAGTCTCTCCATAAGTTTCCAATATTCGATGTGAGATTCGCGTGTCTGTAGCTGCCAGACCTCTGCCTATCCTCCCTCTGCTTGAATATTAGGACCACCACTGCTTCCAATCCTGTGGGAACTTACCCTTCTCCAGAGATCTCTTAGATACATGACAAACTCTCCGCCACCAAACTTACGAGTGCCATACCCTTTACCATGTGGACCCATCACCTTTTTACTCTGTAACCCTTTCATTGACTTTTCTATCACACATTTCCTAATACAGTAAACTCCAGATTCAACGACCCTGCATGGTTCCTGAAAATAGGGTCATTATTTCGGAGGGGTCGATATTAGAATTTTTACCAATTTTCGGTGACCCCCTGTCTATAAAATGTTGAAATTTACCATTTTTTATCATTGAATCGGCGTTCGCTTGTCCTTTTTGCAAAAATTACATGTTTTTATAAATTGATACAATTTATTTTGAAAAGCAAACACATTATTGTTAAAAGTATGCCTCTGAAGTGTATCTACGACCTTTGTTCAGTTCTATGTAAATCATAAACATCGCCGGTAACATAAATTCTTGCGGCCGCAACGACCGTTTTTGGAAGTATGTGCAAGAATGCCGCAATTAAGTTTAATGAAATAGTAATATTTTTCAATAGAGTGAAGTATTTTGAACAAACGGATAAACTGGAAGCAGATATATGACCTTTCTTTGGCTTAAAATTAAGCAAAAATGCCGCCGGCGAATATAAATTCTTGCGGCTGCAACGACAGTTTTTAAAAGTTATTTACAAGAATGCCGCAACTAAGTTTATTGAAATAGTAATATTTTTCAATAGAACGACGTATTTTGAATAAATGTATACTCTTGGAAGTGCATATAGTACAACCTTTCTGTAGCTCAACATCAAGCATGAATTAATGATAACGAAACATGAATATCGCCGGCAACGTAAATTAAGTTCTAGTAATGTCGGCATTTCGAAACTATTTACAGGGTACTATCGCAATGTTGTGGGTTGAAAATGTAATTTATTTAAATAGACACATACATAGCGTTATGGATGACATCTAAGACTTTTCTTTGACACATTAGGCACAAACGTTGCTTGCACGACATAAGTTTTGATAAAGCTGTTTGCATCCTGGGAGCTTGTGTATGTTTACATTACAATAGTGAGTGACTACACACACATGTACGATAATTTTTGCACGCAAGGGCCTATCTGGAAACTGGTTAGTTAAAAAACAACATACACGATGTGTCTAACCTATGTCACTTGTGCCACTATTGACCGCTACCTAGGCACAGCTTCTGACACTCGGTCGCTCAGCAGGTGGGACGTGTTGATAACACTACTCCCTTTGTTTTGCAGTTCTTTCCCTTCTCTAGCTCGGCCGGCCGTGTGAAAATAATCTGCTTTTATAATGATTCTACCAGTACTATGTGCACAAGTTTTTTTTTAAGCAGTTCGCTAATTGCATGGAGAGGGATTTGATACTCAGTTTCAATTTGTTCACCAACAGTAAACAATTACACCAACTTCAAGATGTTGATCATTGTTAATAAACTTGGATAACACATTCATAGAACAACTTTAAACCTACACAGATTAACAATGCTGTTTCTCATTTTCTTTACTCCAAAGTATACAAGTGACACCGCAGCTGCTACGTACGATCAAGCCGATTGCTTCTGTGTGAGCGTGAACGCACGTGTGTGCTAGTGACTCACACCAGACGCATTGTTGTGAAGTGGTAGGAAGAGGAGGGGGTGGCGTGGGCCGGTCGGTCATCCGGGGGAAGGGAAGGAGCAGCCGGCCCGCCGGCTAACCGTCCAGGGGAGGAAGGCGCAGCAACTTATAAACACGTCGTGTGCAGTAGTACAGTTTTCTAGAAATTACTGCAACAATTTGGAGCCATAATAAATGTAACCCTTTTTTCTGCTATTTTCTTTGAATTTATACATATATAATTTTTTTAGATTTTGAAAGTTTTTTTTCTTCCCCACGGTTCCTGGAAAAAGTGTTGTTACTTCGAGAGGGTCGTAGTTCCTGGGGTCGTATAGTCGAGAGTTGACTGTACAGTAATCAGCTTTCTAAGTGGCTTCACAACGCCAATTATTCTTCTCAAGCACAGACAGGTTTTGATCTTGTAGCAGTTCTGCCACTTTCTTACCAGCTGTTGCACGTTGTCCATCTGCACCTTTCAACAGTGGCATTCCTCCTTCACCTCTCTTTACATTCTGTAGATATTCAAACAATTTTCCCCATTTCTTCCTTCCACCATCCTGCCTCATTCTCAGCATAATCATTCCTTACTTACCTATCTATCTTTCTAGTTCACATCCCACCTGCCTCCTCTATTCCTTAGGTCTTGTCATTCCTTCGTTCTGCAGTTTTGTATGCATTTGCCTGCTCTTCCATTCTAATCTTTTAATCGCTCTTCAAATATGGTAGATCCTCAACAACTCTCCTAACTGTGTGAATGTTACTGTGTTACATCAGTTATTTTCCTAAATTATTTGTTTGCTGAAATTAGTAAAATACTCATTTTTTCATATTTACATTTAAGTTATTTGACTGTTACAGGGTCAGTGTTGGCATGTAAAATGTATGTATTGTACATCTATAGCTGTCAGGAGAGAGAGTGTGTGTGGGTGGGGGTGGGTGTGCGCACGTGTTATATATATGTATATAGACACACACACACACGTACACACACACACACAAAGTAGATTAAGATATTCCAAGAATTTGTCTTGGTAGCCAATTTTTATTTGAATTTCGAAAGAGTCCAAAGAATTATAAACATCTAAAGTGTTCGGACAGTCTGCCCAACAATGTCAAGCTGTGTACATGTGCCTCATCATCTGTGGATGTGGAGATGAGTGGTGGGCTTTAGTAAACAAACATGCCATAGATAACTATGTCCTTCGATTTTTTCAGTATTGCTGTTAACTGTACGGCCGTGGTTCTCATCATAGATAAAATAGATTCAGTTGTTATTTGCTCGTTGTCAATACTCTCTTCTTCACAACCATGCTGTGTGCGTATCCAAGTTGCACCTGCACATTGTATGTATTCATCTGTGATAGTGAACAAAACAACTGTGAAATGGACAGCCATGATTTTTATTTTTTGTTGCTTCTCTTTGATGTACTGCAAAAAATTGTTAACCGTAATAATTTGTAGTATTAAAAAATAGTTCCATTATAAGGACCCCTTAAATATGTTGACTCGTGAAAAACTTGAAATACCCCAAAATTTTGCATAATTATACGTTTTCTGCTGATTTCACCATAATTTTGTCAAAAGCAATGTTTCACCGAATTCAGATGCCTTGACAGCTGTTTACTCGCAAATCAATTGAATCACGATCATCAAAATGTGTACGTTTTCCTTTCAGATATTTCTGGTTTTGTTTTATTATTGTTTTGCTGTAATATTAGTCCATGTGGGCAGTTTATTGATTTTAATATTTTTTATTAATATTTAAAAGATTAAAATAATGGACAGACTGAAAACGAAAACATTCACATTTATTTCACACATTTGACCATGTAAAAACAGACTTCAGTAGAGCCCCAATTTAACGAACTCTGGAATAACGAAAACAGTGATTTAACAAAAGGAACCTTCAAAAAATAACAAAAAAAATTATTAAATCAGGGTGGCGAGCAACTGGGGAAAGTCAGGGAATTTAAGACGTCTGGAGAAGTCAGGGAAAAAGTCAGGGAATTCTCTTAAATGAAACCCGGAATTTCAAATTTGGTAAATGAACATTTTCGTGAACACAACGTACCATTTTCTTGGTACATGTACCAATTTTCTAGTTCCATAATATATTTTTGACCTGATATTGTAGTTGTGTGTAACTGTGGATTTGACGCGTGGTACAAGTTTTTCGTCTCCAGTACAATTTTTTGGTGGCGTTTTGTACCAGAATTTCAGTGGTTCCCGGCAGTGTTGCCAGACCAATGGTTTCCCTGACAATGTGTTGTGGTGTTTCAAAGTTTCCATAGTGGTAAAAAATTACTCTCTCATGGTGTTTCTTACGTACTGTTTGCGAAATGCTGTAAATTTTAATGAATTTTAGTTAATAATGTGGGTTTTAAACATTTGTGGTGTTTTCCCCAAGAGTTCGTAGTAGAAATTGATGGTGTGGACTTGCAACATAGAATTCTCGGTTTGCTTTTGTTCTTACCATGCGGCATGCTAATATGTTCATTAATTGTTGTCTGTTTTTTATTGTTTACTTGGTGTGGCGCGAATAATTTTTTTATGGTTCGTGGGAGTATTAATATCTTCTGATTATGTCTGAAGTCCTTTGATTAACATTTAAATTGCATTTTATCTACCGTACCGCGTAATGGAGGAACACGCCTGAACTGTTTAGCTCTTGCAGTGACAAAGGTGTGTTAAAAAGTTACAGCACAGCATGATCTCATGTGTACTTATGAAAATGTTTAAATGCATTTAAAATATCTGGAAATGTATGTTCAATGAGTGTTATTTTTACACAACGTAATTAATTTAAGGAAAACAGTCATGACAGAAAGAAACAGACTGAATTGGTTAAGCAATCCTACTACTATTACATGAATCGCGAAGATCCTGGTGATAACTCTGCAAGGTGCAATTCGCGCAATGTTAATTTTTCTTTTTAATCAACATAGGAGGGCTTTCCGTTATGAGCCACATTTAAGGCATAAATCCCTAAGTAGGCTGGGAGTTTAAAACTGTGAAGGTAGGCCTAGATGCTTTTTTTTTTTTCAAATCTATACAATGCGAAACAACAATGTTTCCAGATTAGTTTCATAGCATAGAAACTTCAGTTACAGCGAGATAAGTTTTTACATTACATTTGGTCTTGGCATCGATTTCATGGATGAAATGAGTTAATTGCCAGAGGGGAAGAAAGTTGTAGTTTGTTTCGACGAATGATTGAACAAAGTTTCTCAAAAACAACAGGTGCACATTACAGTATGTTTTTGGGATTCAAAGAGTCATGGTGTAGTGACTAGTCTGTTTTTAGACCAATTATTAAATGCTTTTAATTCTGGTATCAAGAGCTTTTCTCTTAATAACTTCACAACAACGACATTTTAAAAGTGGAAAGTGAATTGACATAAGTGAAAATTGTTGTATTTGAATATTCGTAGGACTTAGTTGCTTTGTAAACAATGAAGAAATGACAGAATTTGTGCAAAGTGAAGTTATGGTGATATGTAGTGTTTAGCTTCACAAAAAAAGAATATATTAAGTATCACTACTCATCGTGTACTGGCCAAACTATTGATTTTAGACGTATTGTTTATTATGAAAAATGTTTCTACAGACATATAAGTAGTGCTACATAATTTTTTTGTTATGTTACGTTAAGGTAGTTTAAGTTGTGTTAGGTTATATTAGTTTAAGTTAAATTAGGTTACAAACATTAAATTAGGTCAGGTTAGGTTGCTTAACCTAAACTAGGCAACCTAACAAAAAATTTTAAGTAAGAGCTTTTGGAGACATAAGAAGTAGGCCTAGCCCTACATAAAAAATTTGTTACCTAACCTAACAAAAAAGTTTTTTACGTAGCACTACTTATAATGACTATAGATTCAGTTTCTTGGACGTACTCCATTGCAAAATTGAACGACTGTCAAAGAAAAACTAAACAAATAAAAGAAACCATAAAATAAGCAGAGTATGCTTAGTCAGCAAGATAAATACGCAACATGAAATTCCAAGATGGAATCGGGTCAAATAAAACAAACAGATAAAAATGCAATTAATGACAATTAAAATAAAAACCAAATAACATGCGACACAACGATGAGACGAAACAACAAACACAGTAGATATCAGACACGAACAGAAAAATACCAAAAGAACACAACAAGTAGACGAGACAAAACGCAACACATATCAGACATATACAGACAAAACAAACGACACAATGAAGAGACGAAACAAAACACAGTAGTTTTCCAGACAGACTGTGTTACGACATTTCGGGAACTGGAATTTTCAAAATGCATTTGTGTGTGTTTCATTTCTTCAGAATCTAAACAAGGTGTGTATGTACATATTAAAACATAATTTTTGCAGGGTATGTACAATGTTTGTGTTTTAAAGGTATTAGTGAAACCTTTAATAGGACAAGAATTTTGTCTCGATATTTGTAAACAACATTGCAAAATCTCCGTTAATGTCCTTTTGTCAGTGTAATCCTCAAAATGCAAACATTTGTAAAATTGAATGAAATTGAAAGTTAATGTCAAATATCTTATCTTATTGGGGAAAAAAACTTCGTATTAAGAACGTTCGTATTGAAATTTCACAGTGTAGGTTAGTAAATAATTAAGAAAATAAAAGAAATTCATAAAAGTCCAAGAAGTCAGGTACGTGTACATTTGCGTAGAGAGAGTTGGGGAAAATATAAAGTATGAGTCATAGCAAGATATGGCTATGTTACATAGAGTAATACAATTTACAAGTTTGTGTGTTGTGTAATCGGAACAACAGCATCATGTTGACCTGAAAACACTAGGGCAGATTGTTGACTCGACACTTACCAGGTCAGTAGGTTCTCGACTGATTCTATTCTTCCCACCAAGAATTGTCCGTACATGCGTATGGTGAAAATGAAATGTATGTAATGTTTGTTCCTGAGTGTGTAGTACAAGAGAAAGGTGTGTGCTGCAGGGAAGGGTGAGGATAAACTATAAAGAGAAGACGCTGAGCTTGGAAGTGGAGCCTCCTAGCAATAAGGGCTCTGGCATCCAGCGTTGTACAGAGTCACTGTCGGGTGGAGAGCGTTCCTACTCTACTGTCTCCTTCATCATGGCACTGTGGCAGATTGTGCGGCCACCCTTCTACTTCCTTGATGAGTTTGACGTCTTCATGGTGAGTACATCCTCTATTGTACTTCAGTCAGCAAATATTTGAAGAGTCTTTGCTGGAGATGTTGGGCCCATAGTTTAACAATCGGCATTACTTTTTGTGGTAAACATTTTGGAAAGCTTACAACTTTACAACACTGAGCCAAGAAGCCGTTATTTAAACCTGTAAGTGCAGAAGCTCTGTCAGTGGCATTACTTGTAAATCGGAAACTTGTAAGAAATAAGAAATATCCATCTCTTAATGAAATTTTATTTTGCTACTTGCTTGTTTCTACTGTGGGGTAGAACATGTACAATTTTTGTCCTGATGTACTACAGTACGAGTTATGTAAATTATTGTACGATTCCCAAGATTTTTCTATTTTTTTTTTTTTTTTATTATTATTCCATTTGGTCAGTTCATAACAGGGAATTTCGTGCTGAAATTGCATACTTTTGGTATCAAACATATAGTATGTCGTACTCAACTGTCATACAGTGTCGTAGATAATAAAGAAAACTGTAATACCGTAGTTTCAGGAACTAGCGTGCTTCGTTTGTAGCAGTTCTACCACATTTTCACTACAAAGTATCGTATTGTTCACTCATCATACAAACATAACTCGAACTTTGCCGAACTCTCCCGGTCGATGATACTAGTTGGTTGCCTGACTAAATGGCCATGTGACTCGTGCCAAACAATTCATAAGACTGTTTTAATTTGAAATGTCTTTTCAGTTTACTGTTTCCATGTAATCATTGCACAAAAACATGCAGCAAACCGTGCAACGTGAAAGAAACCGTCGTTAAGATCTTATTTTTCCAGATAATATGGCAGAGCACATTGTCGTTGTTGGGTGGTGTTTTTGTAAATTTGGTTTTTGCCAAGCTTAAATTTATCATTTTGTTACTGTGGTAGGGATATTTTAATTCCTGGGCTTGCTGTATCAACTGTCGCGTGTTTGACAGTCATAAAACATAGTAATATCACAACTTTTATGTTTAGGAAATAGATCATTGCCATTTTTACAGTGACGTTTTTATTTAAGTGATTAAATACTCTCACATCTGCACGTTCAACAATGTACGATTTATTTCTCAATTCCACAGTATTGGCAGTGTCGGAGAATGGGGTTAAATGTGCAAAGTGTGATTAAATTGGCTAGTTTTCACTCTGTAAGAATTGTTTGTTCATTTATGGAATTGTGAAAGATAATTTAAAAATGGTGTTATCATATTTCGTAAAGTAGGGGACTATCTGTTGGTCTATTAAAATCGATTTATGTTTGTAAACTTGCAGAAAACATAACTACCGGCTGGGTTTGTCCAGATTTCTTATAGATAGTAAAATTATGAGCAGTATTTATGTAGGTACAACAGAGTAGGCCTGCAGTAAAGTACAGTAAGTAATATCCCTGTTAAGTTTGTTTTATTTATGACAGGGAGGCTATGTAATATTTGCCATGAACACAACACAAATTTTTCAGCTAATTTTACGATATATGATAATTATTCAGCATGTTGACATGTTGACAGTGTAGTATTTTATTAAAACATAGTTAAATTGGTTTAGTTCAGAGACAGTTACACATACACAGCATGTGGAATGCTGCAACTTGTTTATGCACAATTTTACTCATTTAAAAATTGTATTACATATTTCTAAGTCCTTGAGGTTGGCAGCTATGTTACTGCATAATTGTCAATAAAAAATAAATTTCTTTTAAGTAACATCCACTATCCAATCAAATTAATTTCATAATATGCTAGTAGATTGCTTTTGACATGTTGCGGACATCTGCCTTAGTGCGTTACGTTATATGTTCTGGATTTGTCGCCACTCTGCTGGCAAAGGGGTTGATTTTATGTTACCTTCAGGGTTCAATGAGGTCTGAGCACGAGAGTTCCCTGAAGAGGAGGAGAGGCTGCTAAATGTCCCAAGGAGAGTGGTTTCCAGGAGCAGTCGACACAACAGTCTCTCAGCAGAGCAGGAAAATTATCACTTTTCATAAAGGGGGGTAGGCATGTTGACTACTCACCATTTCTATAAGAGCTTCCTTAGGAGGCGGCGTTTTCGGTCCGACACAGGCTTCGGCTCGAAGTCGGCTTCCCTCTTCAGCTGCTGGATACGGGTGGGGTAATGGTGTTGGTTTTTCTGGAGTTTTTATTGGGCTAATTATTGGTAGCTGAAGGCGGTGGAGGTTTCTAAGGATGCGACAAACTGTCTCGTTTATGTCTAGGCGGCTTGTTCTCGGTGTCTTTGTAATGACGACAAAGTTCTGACAGTGTTGTGGGCTTTTCGGCGGTTCTCTGAGGTGGGGGAATTACTCCCACAGGTATCTCACTGTTACCTGCAATGGCCTGTCGGCGCTTAGCTGCGGCTTCTGCCTTACGATCCTCTATCACTGCTCATTCCTCAGGCGAGATATTAAGTATTAGACACTCTGAATCAGACATTAGTATTTAGAAATGAAACTATAAAATATGTTTTGAACTGTATATTGTTATCCCTTGGTATACTTTTACAATCACTGACTTTATACACTGGTTAATACATTCGGCTTTTCACATACACAAGTCTTTATACACTACTGGTTTACAATATTCACTGATACTCGACCGCATGGTCATTTATGCACGGAGCCCCGGAACTTCTCATGGACTTAGCTCTACTTCCGCATCCGGCGGTCACAGATATGCGCCTCGTGGCGACTCGCGGTAGGGTGCGTTCCCTAATACTGCCCGCACAGCTAGGGCGCGTCTCCTTCGAACTGCGCTTTTGGCACAAGAGTAGGTAGGACCAGGTTTCCGCTTCCTTCTCAAGAAGCAACCTGTATAGAGGATGGGTAGGCGGGTTTAGGCTTCCTTCTCAAGAAGCAACCCGCGGAAGATAGGTAGTGGTGAACAGGTAGGAGGGCGGGTTTCCGCTTCCTTCTCAAGAAGCAACCCTTTCGAGCTTGGGGGGTGGTGCCTAGGCTTGCTCGGGGAAGAGGCCCGAGCCCTAGACTGACGATTTGGCTAGGCAAGCGCCCGCCTTATATATCCCTGAGGGGGGCTTAAGTCCCGTTAGTGGGTGGTGAAAATGGCCGCCGCTGGAGATGAGGCCGTCTGCTGGCTAGCAGGCGCACCACTCCAACACCCACAAATCTCTCGCACTTGGCAAAAAAAATATGTGACTCTATTTAAACATTCCCGCGGGGCTGTGAAAATGTCCATGTTGCCAAAAAGAAACAAACAAAGCACTAAATAAATACACAAAATTAATAATATTACATTTACAATAATTTGGTATACAGTATACACACTTTCTCTCTTAAAAGTTCATAATTTGCTGTCTGGCATTATTTGTATTGTGTCCATCTGTTTGTTTACATTGGTTATGGCGGGCGTGAAAATATACATACAAAAACGGTAAATATAAACATCTCTAAACCTTTAGTTTTATGTTTTACAGCAACACGGCTCACAATACTGGATTTAAAGGACCCCATGGTTGAGAATAAGGTAGGCCTCTAACTCTTACATATTACGATCTAATATTACGGGGCCGAGCGTAAAATATATCTAAGCACCTTGCAGGGTGCGTCAGACTCTCTTACTCTTAAAGCATTTTAGTAGCCATTTGTCACAACCCCAATGTTCCTATGCCTTTTGCTGTCTGGAACCCATCCGCATGTACAGTAGAATCCCATCATAGCGAACACGGAAATAGCGAAAACACGGTTATAGCAGTCTTTTTGAGGAACAGTCAAAAAATCGCAAAAAAATTCCACGAAAAATGTGAATTTTATGAGTAGAAACATGTTATGGAGAGTCATTTGAAGCAGGCTTGCAGCAAGATTTGTGACCATGTGAAGCAGGCTTTCAGCGATGTACGTGACCTTGTGAAGTGTGTAGGTATTTGTTATCTTAACAGCCGGATGTACAGATTATCTCCACCCCTCGCGCCTACCAGTCATGCCGCCGCCCCTCCTCCCTCGCTTTGCTGTCCCGCTGGCATTGTCACATGACTACTTGAGTCATGCTTCTGCCTGGACATCTCGCTTCCCTCCCGAAACTCAAGCGTGTGTCATTCCAAAAATAGAATTGTGCCCTAGTTAATCGTGTTTTCAAACCGTGTTTAGTTTCACGTACATTTTTTTTTCTGGTGTTATTTATTGATTACGACTTTGGATTACGATTCTGGATTTTAATACAATGCGTACATAGTTTTTAGCTGTATTTGACGACCCGCTTACGCTATTTTATTTTGATTTTTATACATTTTCTTTGGAAGAAGTTACAATCCCTGTATTACAGTACATATTTAGAATTTCTTTTTGTTATTTAATTAATAATGTAACGTTTTCTAAGTACGTGAAAGCGACATTCACAGCTCCATTGGCGGAGTCTATCGGCCCAATCTGGCCGCTACTGTGACACTGTCACCTACGAAAGTCGCACATGATGCGCTTACGTGCTGGCCGCTCCTGTCAACTCCTGCAATCTCCGTCTCAGTTTTATTTTTGTTGACTTATTTATTTCGTTTTTCGTATCTTAGCATACCAGTAGACTTATAATGTCGTGATGTTGACTTCGTGCTCTGATGCAAGTAGATGGCATTTATTTTGAGATAGGGACGTTGGAGATTTGGGATTGGATCTCCATTTAAAAGTAATTATGCTGATGGTTTAGGTAGCCTGTTACATTCATAATTCCAGTGGGAAAACTCCTTCCTACAAATAGTGAACAATGACAATGTTTTAATCAGATTCTTAATTTTTTCAGTGTTCATAATTGAAGAGGTGTACTGGTTTTATTTATTAATAAATAATTTTACAGGGAAATGTTATTTAAAATATGAAGGTAATTTCAACTTTCCATGGGGGTCACTGTGACCGAATGGTCAGGCCATTCGCCTCCCACCAAGGTGATCCGGGTTCGATTCCCAGCTGGGTCAGTCCACGGATTTTCGCATGTAGGAATCGTGCTGCTGTTGGTCAGCGGGTTTTCTCAGGGATCTCCTGTTTTCCCCGCCATTTCATTCTGGCACTGCTCCACTGCTCATGTCACTCTTCACCAGCACTAAAGCCCTCGATGTTAAGCGCTGATCAAAATCTTTCTCTCTCTCTTTGTCTCTCAACTTTCCGTCATTATAGTTGAAAATAGTGTCTGTCAAATGTGAGCTTGAATGCGTTGTAATAAACTAAACGTCTATACTTCTGTTATAATTTTAACCCCTTTAATGTCTAGTTTTTTACAGTTTAAGCAAAAAATATTCAAATATGTTTTAAAACACATGAACAATAAATACATGTTTTTAGTCAGTAAAAATAGGCCTCTGAAAAAATTGAATATATATGTGTTGTATACAGTAGTATATATACAGGGTGAGGAAGCTAACTGTTTAAAGCTCCCCGCAGTGACACTGGGGACTCCGAGACAAGTGATTCGACATAGGACATGTAGGGTCCAAACGGACGGGAAAGGCCCGAAAATTCGCCTTCAAGTTTCCATGACGTCACATCCGGTGTGTCCGCATCAGGTGCGTACGAACGAGTATTCAAAGAAGTTCCTTCGATCCAACCTGTCTCTGTGGCTCAGTGTCTGCGTCAGAACCTTGTAAACTTTCGGTCCGAGGTTCGTGTCCCAGTGTCGACAATTTGTTGTCAGCGTTATTTTTTGCAATTTTAACTTACTTCAACTGTTATTTCTTTGTAACCCTTTGCTGCATAATTTATTTTATTTTGTTTTAGCTGTGTTCTACACTTTTTGTTTACAGCCCCATTAGTTTGTATTTGTTTTATGCATGTTCGATAAAGTTGTTAGCAAAGACGAGCTGTTGGCTCGGTGTGCACTTTTGCGGACAAGTTTGTATCAATTGTTCTCTATCATGAAGCTTACAGGGACATTGTTATGATATTTTAAACAAGGAATCACC